>BLBF01020456.1:0-17041 GCA_015471245.1 Laticauda colubrina | reverse complement strand
TGTTTAGCTTGTCTACCTAACCCTGGTTGGGGAACCCAGGCTTAACAAGTTTCAACATTAAATATATCCCTGGAGGGAAAAACATACTGGTGGATGCTCTGTCTAGAAAACCTCAGTTTTCCCCTGTATGTGTGATTTTTTTTTTCTTTTAGGAGGAGGAGTTTTCAAGGGGGTGATGCCTGTCAGCTTTGAAATTCAGCTGCCACATTTTTTTGGGGGGGGGGAATTAGAGAAGTTGAAAAGTTCAAGGTTATTCTGTGTGTCGTATTAAGAATTTTCAGTTGCAGTTAATTGGTTCTCATGATTTATGAAGTGTAGAAGTAGGAGGAGAGAAGGGAGGAGAGAAGGTGGATTCTGTGTAATGGCAAAAAAGCTTTTACTTGGGAAATTGCTTTTGAATATGCCAGATCTGTTCCTAATAAATCAATTGGAGAGATAACGTCTCAGAGTGCTTGATATCATGGATACTTTCTGGATGTTTGACATTACAAACAAATTGTTTTTGATGTAACAATTTGATAAATTTGCCCAGTTTGCCTGTAAATTGGTGATAGAATGTATTTTCATGTAACCAAACTTGCAAAATAAAACATACAGGTACACAAATGAAGTTTGAATATACAATAAAAACTTGGTGTTAGAATTAGACTAAACATGCAATTCTATGCTCTTAAATCTTGCCAGGATTTGAAAAGCAGCCAAAGAGACAGACTGAGGTAAGAAATAAATAAGTTAGTTTCAGCTGTAGCAAAACAGTTATGTTTTTATGATGAACAGAATTATGGCAATCTTTATCTCAGATATAATTAAAAAGTGTAACATGTGTAACAGGATTTATTTTATTTCCTGATTGTCCTTTGGTTGTTCTGGTTCCATTAGATATTGCTGGTATGATACAGAAGATAATACACAACATAGAGAACCTCAGATGGGTACACAGGCATCTTGAATAGATGGGTAGCTATATAAATTTGATGGATAGATAAATACATAAAGACTAAGTACTGATCTTATTAATTTGCCATAATTCTCAAGAAGTTATTACTTTATCCTCTTATTTTCCCATAATTCTTGAGCTTTGTGACAGTATAAAAAATTAAGACAAACCAGAATAGATGCACCTTGTATGATACCATGATTTATTTAATTATTTGATTCAATGGACTGATATGATCATCCATCCAAAGAAGGGAAATGGAAAGAATGCAGAAAGGAGCAACAAAGATGATTAAAGGGCTGGAAGCTAAAACATATGAAGAATTGTTGCAGGATTTGGGTATGGCTAGTCTCATGAAAAGAAGGATTAGGAGTGACATGATAGCAATATTCTGATATTTGTTAGTTTGCTACAAAGAAGAATGGGCCAACCTAGTTTTCAAGGCATCAGAAGGCAAGACAGGAAGCAATGGATGGAAACTAATCAAGGAGAGAAGAAATTTTAGAAGAACTAAGAAGACATTTCCTGAAAGTGAAAACAATAAACTAGTGGAATGGTTTGCCTTCAGAAGTGATAGGTGCTCCATGACTGGAGGCTTTTAAAAAGAGACTGAACAATCATGGTATAGGTTGGGTATCAGCAACCCACAGCTCCAGAGCCACAAAGGGCTCTTTCACCCCTCTGCTATGGTTGTGGCCCTGATACAACAGAGGGTGAAAGAACTGTTATCCTATCATGGTGGTGGCAATGGGCAGAGCCATAGTGTGAGAACAAAGTGCTCCTGTACTTGCCTTTGTATAGCAACAGGACTCCACCTTTACCTCTAGGGGCTGTGAGGTAATTTTTTTTCCAGAAAGTGAATTTTAATAACCTCTCATTTGTACTAGAACTAGCAGCATAAGCTTAAAATATAGCCTTCCTTAATATAAGAGGATGTTTTTTATTAGCAAAAACTTCTAAATACATTTCAAAATTGTAATTAAGAGTCTAATATCCTTTATTAATCTATTGACTGGAAATCCAGGCTAGAAATCTCCCATTAATTGAGGTTTAATTGTAATCACAATTCTTTTGAAAAAAAATTATATATTGTAACTTGGTATGGCTGTAGAAAATAAGGAAGAGAACTAGAATTATGCAAAAGCTTTCCCTTTTACCTAGGGAATAGGGGTTGAAGCATTTTTAAGTCCCAAATCCCAAGATAACATTTGGAGATGGACCAATCACAGGTTCACTCTAATTTATTTCAGACTTGCAAGACTCAGTTACTGTTTTGTTCGGAAAATACACGAGGTAGACCGGGTTCCAACAACAAAAAGGCTTTATTCAAACTAGTCAGTAACAGGAACACCCGGCTAAAACCGAGGCCAGCCTTTTATACAGGCTGGCCTGCCGGCTCGTAGCCAATGGCATTTGTTTAAATTTGCCGCTTTCCAGCAGCTCATTTGATTGGTTCCTAGTGAACCAATCCAATGCTTAGTTTATTTGACCAATCAGGTTTGCATATTTGGAGTCAACCAATTTACATATAGAACACCCCTCCCCTCTTAGTTCAGTCCTACGTGGTGACGTAGTCTCGCAGGTAGGCGGGGCTTTTCCGGACTCGACTTGACTTGCGCGGTTCATTCTTAGTGAAGTCTTTGACCGGTTCGGATGGGGCTGCCGTGTCGTCCGTTCTTCTCCCTGGAACCGTCTGGAAGGGTGAGTCAGCCATTTTACCACCGCCTGAGTTTCTTAGGCTGGCGGTTTTGCCGCTCCCTCCCGTTTCCTCCGGGCAGGTCGAGCTGGCCTGGCTGGCCCCTTCCGATGGGCTCTTCACACAAGTCTCTCCAAACAGTGAGTCTTTTATTTGCTCTTTTTGATTATATGTTTCATTGGTTTTGGTTTTAAAAAGTTCTTTATTTACTTCTCGCATTTGCCCCCCCCCACCTTGGTTTGCAAATCATCACTTTTGTCGGTGAATGGTTGTAAGTCTGTGGTTCTTTCTATAATTCGGGATCGAAGCTGGTCTATGTGCTGCTTCCATTTCCTGCCATCCTCTACTGTTAACCGGTAGGATTTGGGGCCTGTGATTTGGGTAATCTGTCCTGGTAGCCATACCGGGTCCCCGGTGAAGTTTTTAGTGTATACTAAATCACCTATTTCGAATTGTCTAAGCCGTGTAGAGGAGTCAGGGGGGTTTTCTGGAGTAAAATTTGGGTGTAACCTATCAAGGTGTGATCTTAACTTTCGCCCCATAAGTAATTCTGCTGGGGACTTGTTGGTTGTGGTACTGGGCGTTATGTGCTGGAGTGTGAGCAACCGGTTTACTTTCTGTTGGACATCTCCGGCGTCCATTCTTTCTAAACCTTCTTTCATAAACCGGACCATTCTCTCAGCCCTGCCGTTCGCAGCCGGGTGAGCCGGCGCGGTTAGGGCATGTCTTATACCTAGGGAGGCTAGGTATTGCTCAAATTATATGCTGGTTAGCTGTGGCCCATTATCTGAGACAAGAACGTCTGGTAGGCCATGGGTGGCAAAAAGGTTGTCCAGTTTTTTAATTACAGTTTCTGTTGTCGTTGATGGCATAACTTTTACTTCAAGCCAATTAGAATAGGCATCAATGTCAATCAGAAAGGTATGCCCCTTGGTAGGACCTGCGAAATCAATGTGGATTCTTGACCAAGGTCCCTGAGGGGTTTCCCAGTCCTTAATGGGTGCTTTTGGTGGGGACGGTCTAATTCCCTGGCATTTGTTGCATGAGCTTACCCAATACTCTATGTCCTTATCAATACCTGGCCACCAAACATAACTTCTAGCAAGGCTTTTCATCTTAACCATTCCCGGGTGCCCTTCATGTAACAACCTAAGTACCCTGGGTTGTAATTTGGCAGGAATTACCACCCGATCACCCCACAACAAACACCCCTTTTGAATTGAAAGTTCAGTCTGTCTGGACCGGAAAGGTTTAAAGTTTTCAGTTTTTTGGTTCTCCAGCCAGCCTTTACCTACCCAGCTAAGAACGCGGGCAGTCAATGAGTCTATCGCAGTGGCTCTGGCGACATCATAAGCTGATGTGGGTAGATTGGGGCAAGTCTCAATTTGTAGTGTTGTCATCGCTAGTGCCGGGTCTTCGTCGGTTGCTGATCAGGGTGCTCTGCTCAAAGCGTCTGCATGGGAAATTTGTTTCCCTGGGCGATGTGTCAGAGTGTAGGAATAAGCTGCTAGGAACTCTGACCATCTAGTCATTCTTGGGGACAGTATATTAGGTGTTGGCTTGTTTCCCGCCAAAATCCCCATCAGCGGTTTGTGGTCTGTTATGATTTGAAAGGTCCGCCCGTATAAGTACTCGTGGAAGTGTTTCACTCCAGCGACAATTGCTGGAGCTTCCCTGTCCAATTGGCTGTAATTCCGCTCGGTTTTGGATAGAGTCCTAGAGTAATATGCGACTGGTGCTTCTCTGCCATCAGGTAGTTGGTGGCTCAGGATGGCACCTACTCCGTATGATGAGGCGTCGCAGGTCACTCTTAATGGCAGTGTGTTGCTAAATTGGATGAGAACGTTTGTTGATGTTAGAAAGCTTTTAATATTTTGGAAGGCTTTCTTTTCTTTGTAACCCCAAGTCCAATTTGCCTTCTTGTCTAAAAGACGGTGCAACGGTTCTGCTATAGTGGCCTTGTTTGGCAGGAACACATTATAGAAATTAATTAGTCCTAAAAATGCTTGTAGTTCAGTTTTATTTCTTGGTTCAGGTGCGTCTTTGATTACTTTAACTTTTTTGTCTGTAGGGTGGATACCCTCTCCGTCTATTGAGTAGCCCAGGAATTCTACGCTATTCTTAATTAGGCAGCACTTTTCTCTTTTTACCTTGAGGCCAGATTCCCTAAACTTAGTTAATACTTCTTTGAGTCTTTTCCTTAATTGAGTGTCATCTCTGGCCGAGATTAGGACATCATCAAAATAGGGAACGACTCCTTGTATGCCATTTAGGAGGTGTTCCATCAGACTCTGGAAAACGCCTGGGGCCACGCTTACTCCAAATTGGAGTCGGTGACATTTGAATGCGCCCTTATGGGTGACTATAGTCTGTGCTTCTGCTGTTTCTGGGTCCACTGGGAGTTGTTGATAGGCTTGTGCCAAGTCGAGTTTAGCAAAAACTTTGCCCTTTCCCAGGGAGTGAAGCAAATGCTGGACTACTGGCACTGGGTATGCGCTTGGTTGTAATGCGTGGTTCAGGGTAGCCTTATAGTCACCACAGATTCTAATGGACCCGTCAGGTTTTATGGGTGTGACAATAGGCGTTTCTCACTTGGCATGGTCCACAGGTTCTAACACCCCCTGGGCTATTAGTATGTCTAGCTGTTCCTCTATCTTTGCCTTTAGTGCAAAGGGAACTTGCCTGGCTTTTATTCTTCGTGGGGCTATTTGGGGGTCTAGACTGAAAGAAATGGGATTTCCCCGATACTTGCCAAGTGAGCCGTCAAAAACGTCCTGGAACTCGCGGATGAGGTCTTCTTCCCAGCCGGTTGTATTCACTCGATCGACCCCAGTCATCCCGATGCCCAATGGCGCGAACCATTCAATGCCCAGGAGGCTTGGTCTGTCTCGGTTGACTATGGTCAGCGGTAGTATTTTGACGTGTTGTCTATAGGCGACTCGGAAATGTCCCATGCCGACTACAGGGATTTGGTCACCTTGGTAGTCTTTGAGGGTTAGGTGCTGCTTCTGTAATTTTTTGGGTTGGATATCTGGGACTAGCTGTTTTATTGTGTCCCACAATACCATAGAAAGGAAGGACCCCGAGTCCACCTCCATCTTGCAGGGCTTCCCTTCGATTTTTACTATGACTTTAACCTTCTTCCCACTTTCCATCTGAGCGCTCTCTACAGTGACAGTTTGGTGTGTATTGGCTCACTTCTCTTGTTGCCACTTTCTTTCAGCTCGTTTAGGCTCAGCTTGTATTGGGGGATTTCGGCATCTCGTTGGGCTATAACTTTTCTTGTTTCTACAGACTTTCTCGATATGCCCTCGTTTCTTGCAATACCTGCAGATAGCATCGAGAAATCCACATTCGGCTCGGGCATGGTTTCCTCTGCAGCCAGAGCACTCCCGCCAATTCCTTCTTTCATGCTCTTTTTTGTTCGTGAATAAACGGTGGACCTCGTCATCTTCTTCGCTCAACTCAATTGCCTCTCCAGACTCTTCGTAGTGGGTGGTGGTGATAGGCTGTTTTCTGTCTTTGGCTGGGGTTGTTTCTTCGCTGTGTGTGTTCATCTTCTTCATTGTGACAGCCGATTTTTTTGAGGCTTCGGCGGCTGTGGCTTCCGCGATGGCTTTGGTTATGGTGATGTTGGGCTTATTGAGTAATTTACTCTGTGCAGTAGAGTCTCTTAGCCCCAACACCATGCAGTCCCTCATCGCTTCGTCGATGTTCAGGAAATCACACTCACCCCCTATTTGCCTCAGGGCAGCAACAAAATCGGCGACGGTCTCTCCCTCTCTCTGGTCTCTGCGGTAAAATTTGTGTCGCTTTACTAAATTAGACACCACCGGAGCGTAGTGTGCTTTGAGAATTCTTTGCAATTCTGGCCATGTTAGTTGTTTAACATCTCGGGGCTTCGCAAGGGCCTTTGCCATCTTGAACACCGTTGGCCCGCAGTGAGTTAGGAACACAGCTTGCTTGCATTGCTCTGAAATGCCTTCCATTTCATTGCTCTCCAAATACATTTGGAAGCGGTCTGCATAGGACTCCCAATCCTCTTCGTTAGGATTGAAGGGTGCGGGCGGTGCGTTGTTTCCAGGCATCTCTGCTGTCGTCTGGCTTCTTATCACCGCGTGCAGGTTTCGCGTTCAGGACGATCCCATCCTCGTCGCCAGTGTTTTGTTCGGAAAACACACGAGGTAGACCGGGTTCCAACAACAAAAAGGCTTTATTCAAACTAGTCAGTAACAGGAACACCCGGCTGAAACCGAGTCCAGCCTTTTATACAGGCTGGCCTGCCGGCTCGTAGCCAATGGCATTTGTTTAAATTTGCCGCTTTCCAGCAGCTCATTTGATTGGTTCCTAGTGAACCAATCCAATGCTTAGTTTATTTGACCAATCAGGTTTGCATATTTGGAGTCAACCAAATTACATATAGAACAGTTACCATAGTCAATCTTAATAAAAGGAGTTTTAACAGAATCTCCCATTTGGTAGAAATTAATTTATCTTTATTATCTGTTTATGAAAAGCTGGAACTATGACACTTGAACACAAATAAGAAAAATGGTTGGATAATAGTTGTGATATATATATAGTATACCAGACATAAAGACACATAATTACATTGCTTAGGGCTAAAGGCCAATGCATTACTGGAGTTCTCTTTCTTGTTGAGAATAAATGCTTGTCAAAGGTAAAAGCAATTATGTTTTAAAAGTATAAAGGTTGTTGAATTCATATTTAGTAGTCTGTATTGCTCAGAAAAGATATGCAATATTTATAAAGCTTTAACAATTTCTCAACTTTCCCCTATTGGGATTTACCACTAACTGATTTTCAAAGTCAAAGAATTAACATGGTGGAATGACTTGTGTGACTAGGACCAAGGAATCTGAGGTTCCACCATAGGCATGGAAACTTAATGAATGACTTTAGGTCAATCAACTTCTTAAATCTATTTCACAATATTAATACAGTGGAAGAATGGGAAAGTTTAAAAATGGCAAAGAAAAGTAGGAGGAAAAAAGAAGATAAAGATTCCATTTTTTCCAGCACAATAAAATAAAAATTGTAAGCTACAGCCTCCTTTTTTTTTACATTTTGCATGGTGCATTAGCTATTTCTACAATAGATTTACTTAATCAGCAGCTCCTAAAGTCAAATTTTCACTTTTTTCTGTCTTGGACACAAATCTAGAAACTTTTCCAAGTGGAAATAAAACTAGATATATCATTTTCTTTAATTAAAGAATTTAATTTGATCATTCTTACAAGCTCCATCAGTTTTTCCATCCATTCTTCCATTGTGGGAATTAGTATAGCTTTCCATTTTTGCACATAAAGAATTATCATTGGAGTTAGCATATGCGATTATGAGGTTCTATATTTTTTTTCAAATTCCTTGTCTAATAGTCCTAAAAAAGGAGAGGAAACTATATTAAACAATTTACAAAGTAAGCATTCTTATAAGATTATTAATTGATAACTATAAATGAAAAAGAGAGATGCAAAACAGGTTTATGTCATTAAATGTACAAAAAAACCCTACCCCACCAAATAAATAAATCAAGCAATTATAGTAGCTTTTTTGTAGTTATTCAAAGGCAGCTTTAGTTAAAAAGAAGATACAAGGAGTGCAATTTTCTTTCTGAAGTGCAGAAAAAATGAGACTTCTATCAAAACAAACTGCTGTATATTGCAGGAATGTGTAGAAGAAAGAAGTGGGAAAAACAGATCAAATGAAGAATACTCATAATATCTGAAACAAAAGCTGTGGAATAAAAAACATTCCACTCAAGCAAAATTTGGAAACACAAGGGTAGAGACAGAAAATTCAAAAGCTCAAGAAGAAAAAAATGGCTTGGGAAATATTCAAGTTGTAAGACCTTAATATAATTAGTTAGGCTTGTCTGAATAATTCTAGAGAACTGCTAAGAGATGAAAAGTTTAGAAAGAAGAGTTATGAAATGTATTCCCTGTTTTATACAAGGGGATGTAACAGAGAGCTTTTATGAAATTCCAAAGGATCAGGCAGAATTTTATGAAGTATTCAAACAAGCAATTTATAATTAGAACAAAGTCTAATCAGATGTGAAGAAAAGATTGGATTATGTAAAGAAAAGAGTAAATGTAACCTTGTTGAAAAAGAAGCAAACAATGACAATATGATTTTTGAGTGTATGGAAGGAAAATTGAAAATTTTGTCAAAGCCAAGTGGAAGAGGAAGAGAAATCTATTTAAACAAATATAAATGCTTTCATTAGAAAGATGAATTATTGAAATGAAGAAGAAGAATGATCAAAGGTGTGGGTTTCTAATTACTAACTCTGAGGAAATTAATGAGAAACAATGTTTGGTGAAAACAAATTGCTATGGTAGATACTGAGACTGATATATTACTAATAAAGGTGAACCTAGTTGCTAAGAAAGCAATCATTTTAAATAGTTACATTGGTGTAAGAGATTTGTTTGCACACTTTACTTTAAAGCATCCATGGTGTGCAATCAGTAGAATGGAAAAATTAAAAAGGGGGTTATATGAAGTATATATCTATGGAAGGGTCCTTTTTGGTTTTCATTGCAGGTAGGGATATAACAGAAGCCAGTACACAGAAGTGTATATTCCCTGGGATTCAAAATAAAAAGAATGAGAAAGCAGAAAGGCAGAAACATATACCAATTGATTCTAGTTTAAAACTAGTTTAAAATACTGGAGGAGAAATTCCACAATTTAGGTTAAACATGATTCTTTTGCTATTCAATCATGTCTAATTTTTTGAGTGTGCCCAAAAAATTCCCTGCAGTCTTCTTGGCAAGATTTTCAGAAGTGGTTTGTTATTCCTTCTTCCTAGGGTTGAGTGAAAGTGACTGGCCCAAGCTGTCTTTGTGCCTAAAGTAGGACTAGAACTCATGGCTTCCCAGTGTCAAACTGTTGCTTAACCATATGACAAACAGACTGTCATTTCTGCCAAATATAACTTCAAAAAGAGAGTTTTGTTCTCTTTAATATAACTGTATACTTCCTACCAATCTTTCATAAAGTGTCATGGTGTCAAATATGAAGGCAATTTTCTCTGGACAAGGGAATATTGTATGTGTGTCACAGTTTGCTCCCCTGACTTAAGGGCAAGACAGAAGAAAGGTAATTATGTTATTGAAAAGGATAAAGCTTAATTCCTGGATGCACCTAAAGTCCATCAAAGGTGGCAAAATCCATGAATTTGTAAGGGGAGATTTTGGGTCATTTTTACCACTGAAAACTTAGTCTGGCACCACATCTAGTAAGAACCAGTTTGGTATAGGAGTTAAAAGTGGTGATCTATAAACCAGGAGCATGTGTGTTCCAGGATTTCCTTAGGCATGCCTTTGGGTGACTTTGAACCAGATACTCACAGCCCAACCCTCCTCACAGGTTGTTGTTGTGTGAGGAAAATTAGATAGATTTGCTGCCTTTAATTGATCAAATAGCTAAAAGGCAAAATGAAAATTAAATAATGCCAAACAAAATCTGAAATAAAAATGCTGGGATAGGGTGGGAGTGGAGGCTGCATGTAGTCAATGGACTATGATTTTTCCCATTTCTTCAGTAACTGGATAAAATTAAATGCACTGAGTGAGTCTCTCCCTCTCTTTTTCTCTCTTTCTCTTTCTCTTCCTCCCCTTCCTTCTCTCTTTCTTACTCATACATATACTGTTCCATCCGGAAAGAAGCGTGTGAGACCGGGTTCCAAACAGCAACTCTTTATTTCAAACTGCTAGGTAAAGAAATGGAACATAACCCAAGCCGCAGCAGCCCTTTATATAGCAGCTAGCCTGCCAGCTTGTGGCCAATGACACTTCTTTAACTTTTCACACCATTTGGCGGCTTCCCAGATTGGTTCCTAGAGAACCAATCCATAAGTGGCCTTTTCGGCCAGTCAGAATGAAGTACTTGGAACCTACCAAGTTCCACACAGAACACCCCTCCCCCTTTAGTTCAGTCCAATGTGGGTGACGTAGTCGTTCAGGTAAGTGGGGCTTTTCCTAGTTCTAATTGACCTGCGCGGCTCAGTCTTGTTTTGGTCTTCAAGTGGTTCGGATGGGATCGCTGCTTCTCTCGATCTTCTCCATGGAACCTCCTGGAAGGGTGAGTCAGCCTTGCCGCTCCTGCCTGAGTCTCTCGGGTCGGTTGAGATGGCTCCACCGCTCCCTCCTGGTTTGGCTGGATTGGTTCAGCTGGCTTGGCTGCCACCTTCCCGGAAGGCCTCATTTCGCTCTCCTGCTCCCAGACTTCTTTCTTGGGGTTCATCTAACCATGAGTGCTCTTTTTGTTTGGTTAGCTTGTCATTTTGCAGAGTTTGTTGTCTTGTTATGGGAGGTTCGTCTCTCCCTTTTTTATTTATTTGTACTCTCCCCCCCCCCCTTGGTCATTTTTTCATTGGAATTTATTATTTTTGGTTCTGCAGTGGTTTTTCTTTCGAGGTTGCAGGAACGAAGCTGGTCTATGTGCTGCTTCCATTCTCTCCCATTGTCTAGTGTTAGTCAGTAGGACCAGGGGCCTATGATTTGTGTGATGGTGGCTGGCAGCCATAGAGGGTCCCTGGTAAAGTTCTTGGCATAGACTAGGTTGCTGATTTTGAAGGAATGATATTTGCTGGAGGAGTCGGGGGGATTGTCCCAGGTGTAAGTGGGTGTAACCTGTCCAGGTAGAACCGTAGTTTCCTACCCATTAACAGTTCAGCCGGGCTTTTATTTGTAGTGCTACTAGGGGTAATATGTTGCAAGGTTAGGAGTCGGTTGAGTTTGTCTTGCACATCCCCCTTGTCCATTCTCTCTAGACCCTCCTTAGTATACCTAACCATGAGTTCGGCCCTGCCATTCGCAGCCGGATGGGGCGGTGCAGTTAAGGCGTGACGGATACTCTGGGCAGCCAGATATTGTTTGAACTGCAAGATGGTAAACTGAGGCCTGTTGTCCGAAACCAGTACATCTGGTAGCCCATGAATCGCAAACAGTTTGCTGAGTTGTTTCATGATGGCCTCGCTGGTTGTGGAAGCCATGAGGATGATTTCCAACCAGTTCGAATATGCATCAACCACAATCAAAAAGGTGTTCCCTTTGTTGGTCCGGCAAAGTCAATGTGCACCCTAGACCAAGGACCCCGGGGAGTTTCCCAGTCCTGTATTGGTGCCTGTGGGGGGGGGTAGGCCTCGCTTTCTGACAGACATGGCATGTTGCAACCCATCGTTCAATGTCTTTGTCCAGCCCTGGCCACAAGACATAACTCCTGGCCAGGGCTTTCATCTTAACTATGCCCGGGTGACCCTCATGCAACATGCCTAGGACGGTTTCTTGTAGGCTGCTTGGGATTACCACCCCATAAGATGCACCCCTTTTTGATAGACAGCTCGGTCTGTCTGGTACGAAAAGGTTTAAAAGTCTCCGTTTTTTTATTTTCCTCTGGCCATCCTTTACCTACCCAGTTCAGTATGCATGCTGTCAAAGGGTCTTTGGCTGGGGCTCTCGCAACTTTGGCTGCAGTCAGCAGTAGCTCCGGGCAGGTCTCAAGTTGGAATGTGGAGGTAGTTGGAGCAGGGTCATCTCCTGTGCCGGGTAATGGGGAACAGCTCAGGCCGTCGGCGTGCGAGATGGCTTTGCCAGGTCGGTGGAGTAGCGTGTAGGAGTAGGCAGCGAGGAACTCATCATTCTAGGAGACAGAATGTTTGGGGTTGGCTTGTTTCCCACTAGGATTCCAAGGAGAGGCTTGTGGTCGGTTACAATAGAAAAAGGTCTACCATAAAGGTACTCATGGAATCGTTTGACCCCGGCGATGATTGCCAGGGCTTTGCGGTCAAGTTGGCTGTAATTGCATTCCACCTTGGAGAGTGTCTTTGAGTAAAAGGCGACCGATGCCTCTCTGCTGTCTGGAAGCTGGTGACTCAGGATGGCGCCGACCCCAAAAGGTGAAGCATCGCAGGTGACCATCAGAGGCAGGGTATTGCTAAACTGGATAAGAATGGTGTCTGACGTTAATAGGTCCTTAATACCTTGGAAGGCTCTCTGTTCCCGGTGGCCCCATGTCCAAGCAGTTTTTTTATCTAGCAGTCGATGTAAGGGTTCTACTATTGTCGCCTTATGGGATAGAAACACATTGTAAAAATTTATGAGGCCTAGGAACGCCTGGAGATCGGTTTTGTTTTTTGGTCTGGGAGCATCTTTGATAGCCTTCACCTTCTTTTCGGTTGGGTGAATGCCTTGCTCATCGATTAAATAGCCCAAAAATTCGACCCGGTTAATGGCTAGTTCACATTTTTCTTTCTTAACTTTTAGGCCTGATTTTCTAAAATGAGTTAAGACTTCTTTTAACCTGGTCTCTAGCTGGCTGGCATTTTTTGCTGAGACCAGTACATTGTCAAAGTATGGGACAACACCTTTGATTCCATTTAGTTGGCGTTCCATGAGGCTTTGGAAAATGCCTGGGGCAACGCTAACACCAAATTGGAGGTGGTTACATTTGAATGCCCCTCTATGCGTTACTATCATTTGTGCCTCTGCTGTTATTGGATCAACAGGTAGCTGCTGATAAGGTTGTGCTAGGTTGAGTTTTGTGAATATTTTTCCTCCCCCAAGCAAGTGCAATAAATGTTGCACTACTAGCACTGGGTATGTGCTTTGTTGGAGCGCGTGGTTCAGGGTTGCCTTATAGTCCCCACAGGTGCGCATTGACCCATCTGGCTTTTCCGGTGTGATGATAGAGGTTTCCCACTTGGTGTGGTTGATTGGTTCTAAAACCCCGTGCGCTATCAACTTATTCAGCTGTTCGTCAAATTTTGGTTTAAGCGCAAATGGAATGCATCTGGCCTTTAAACGAATGGGGGCTATTTTCAGGTCTAGGCTAAATTAAATTGGGGTCCCCTGGTACTTGCCTAGAGTCCCGTCTAATACATCTTGGAATTCGTGGAGTAGGTTCTCCTCCCAGTTGGTAATAGTGATGCGGTTGATCCCGGTCATCCCGATTCCCAGAGGCATGAACCATTCGATTCCTAGCAGACTAGGGAGGTCACGGTCAACAATAGTCAGAGGCAAGACTTCAGCATGTTGTTTAAATTCAACTAAAAAATGTCCAAGGCCAACTACTGGAATTCAATTTCCCTGATAGTCTTTTAGCACAAGTTTTTGTTTCTTTAGTTCTTTCTGTTTGATGTTCAGAATTAGGCGCCAGATGGTATTCCGGAATACCATTGATAGGAATGACCCTGAGTCAACCTCCATCTCGCAGGGTCTCCTCTCGATGCTCACCTCTATCTGATCCTTCTTTCTGCTTTACGCCCTGGCATTATCGATGGTGACTGTCTGATGTGTTTCTTCTCTGTCAACGGTTCTTTTATTGTGGTTCCATCGGTTGCTGGCTTGTCTGTCATAGTGTCTGGAAGGGTTGCTGATGCGACTTTTTTGACTATAGCTCTTTTTATTGCAGCAGACCCTTTTGATGTGTCCCCTTTTATTACAAGCCCAGCATATTGTGTCGAGGAATTCAGCCCATGGGTGATTGCCTCCGCAGCCCACACATTGAAATTCTCACCGATTCTTCCTCTTTTCGTGCCATTTTCTATCTGAATAGAATCTATGGACATCTTCGTCATCTACTTCGGTGTCACTCTGGGTTTCGATGTCCTTGTGGTGGGTTGTCACTGTGGGCTGTTTCTTTCCTCCCTCTGCCTTCTTCTCCCTGGTTTGAATTGGCAGGTCTGGAACTATGTTCATTTGCCGCATGGTGGCTGCTGACTTTTTCGCTGCTTCGGCAGTGGTTGCCTCAGCAATGGCCTCGGCCACAGTTATGTTCGGGCTGTTGAGTAGTTTGCTCTGAAGGGTAGAGTCTTTCAGGCCGAGGACTATGCGATCTCTCATAGCCTCGTCCATGTTTTGAAACTCACATGCTCCTCCAATGTGTCTCAAGGCTGCCACAAAGTCTGCTATGGTTTCATCCTCCTTCTGGTCCCTTTTGTAAAATTCGTGCCTTTTGATTAGATTGGAGACCACCAGTGTGTAGTGTGTTTGGAGCATTTGGTTCAGGTTGGACCAAGTCATCGGCTTGACATCTCTGGGTTTCGCCAGCACCATTGCCATTTTGAATACGGCCAGTCCACAGTGTGTAAGGAAGATAGCCCTCTTCCTTTGATCTGAGATTTCTTCCATCTCATTGCTTTCTAAGAACATAAGAAAGCGATAGATATATGATTCCCAATCCTCTACATTTGGATTGAAGGATGCGGGTGGTGCGTTGTTACCAGCCATCTCTTTTCACTCGGTTCAGATCGCCGTGTGCTTTGGTCTCTGCTTCTACGATGATCCCATCCTCGTTGCCAGTGTTCCATCTGGTAAGAAGCGTGTGAGACCGGGTTCCAAACAACAACTCTTTATTTCAAACCACTAGGTAAAGAAACGGAATATAGCCCAAACCGCGGCAGCCCTTTAGCCTACCGGCTTGTGGCCAATGACAGTTATTTAATTCTTCCCACCATTTGGCGGCTTCCTGGATTGGTTCCTAGCAAACCAATCCGTAAGTGGCCTTTTTGGCCAATCAGAATGAAGTACTTGGAACCTACCAAGTTCCATACATAACATATACAAAACAAAAATATAAAATGATTTGGTTGGAGTGGATCTTGTTAAAGGGTAGACACCATTAGGAGAAAGAGGCCCCATGGGAAGGCTCAAAGGATGCACATGCCTTTGTAAGGAGCAAGCTCTCCTGAATCTACAGGTTATGCATCTCTGAACTCTTTCCTGAATTTGCTTTAATTTGACTAGATGATCTCCATTTCCTCAAGCTTCAATACTCCTTGGCATTCTTTTTGCTCTGTCTCTTGGGGCTCAGCATTGTCTTTGCGAAGGAAAGATTGAAATTGAACATGGATCTGTAATGCAGAGGGATACTATCTGCTGCAAATTGCAGTAGCTTTCCAATGGTTCAAGCAGAGACTATTTTTCTTTTCTTTCTCCGTCTTATTCTCTGAGATCTTTACTTTCAACAGAAGGTGACACAGTTTTGAACTCAGGCATTCTTCATGAACATTTTCATTTTGTTACTAAAAAGTACCAATCCCTTTCTGTTGATTGTCAGGCTAGTTGTAAAATATGTGGAAACAATATTCATATATGTGTTTGGATTAATTTAATATTCCTTACAGAAATACTCTTCAAAATATTTTATTCCTGCCAGAACATGTAACCTAAACTTTAAAGGAGTGATGTTAACACACAGTATGTCGAGAGAGAGAAAAAAGTGAAGCAGGCAAAGATTATTCATCAGTGTGTCAAAGATACACAACCATTACTATGATTTCTACAGAGCTGTAGTGACACATTATTCTGAAAGATAATGATTCAGTTTTTCATCCCTAACAGCTGCCATCATATAGACTTCTCCAAGAAATGAACAGATCTTGATAAAATATCTACAAGTACATTGCTGGCATATTCATCTTTGATCTCCCTACATCATATTTTATTATGATAAGGAAGGGAATACTTGTAGAACATTCACAAGATATTTTGTCTACATATCATTCAGATTAGATATGTAGAAATGTGAACAGGTCTCTTTTTAACTATGATATTCTATATACAGTGTAATATCACTTAAATGCACATCCAAAGATATACTGCATTTATCATCATTACAATTATGACAATATAATGCTTCCTGAAATATAGACCACTAGTATATCTGATTTGGGATTGAGAGCAGTTATTTGTTCCTTATAAGGCAGAGGTCCAAGATAAGATTAGCCTTGAATATGCTCAGATTTCATTGTATGTTAAGATGATTCAGATGCTTAGAAGAGGCCCCATGTAAGGCTGTTTGTAATTTTGAGATTTGTAATTTTGTAGTTTTTGACAAATACATAGAGACATATACTCAACTATAAGCCTTTCTAGAAACAGAAAATGCAAAGCAATGATACAATGAGAATGAGAATGAAAAAAGGGCATTATATTCTTTGACTGACATCTCCAGAGCTTGTACTTCTAATTATATTCATGGGTTTTGGGTGTCATTTGTAATAATAAATAATTGGATTCTCCTAACCATAAGGATAAACATGAATATTTGCAAAAAAAAACAGAAAATGCTTCAATTATTAAAAATCAGTGCTATTTACAACAAGAGATTAAACTGGAACATCACAGTAAACCAATCATTATATTTTACAAAAAAAAGTGTGCTGTGCCTGGGCATTTTTTATACTTTACTGTATTATTTTGCAGGTTTGGGGTTGAGCCTTGCTTGCCACCACTGAATTTGAATTTAAATTTCCATAGTTTTGATGATTTTATGTTGTTTTATTTGTTTTATGTCATTACCACCACACTTTTGGGCAAACATTTTCCCCCCCCCCCCCCCAGTTTTTAGAGCAATAAAAAATCATTTTCAGAGTC
>BLBF01020455.1:0-33333 GCA_015471245.1 Laticauda colubrina | reverse complement strand
GATAGATAGATAGATAGATAGATAGATAGATAGATAGATAGATAGATGGAGGAAGGAAGGAAGGAAGGAAGGAAGGAAGGAAGGAAGGAAGGAAGGAAGGAAAGAAGGAAGGAAAGAAGGAAGGAAGGAAGGAAAGATTAATTGTACATAGAACTATGATGAACCTTCATTTCTGAACATACAGCAGAGCAGGAAAACAGGAGGCTTGAATATATTTTCAGAAACTCCTGATATAGACTTTGGAATTAACTGAAGATCACCTCCTAAACAAGTTACTTAGATTCAGGCAACTTTCTTTTTCCTTATATAGAGATTTTATGAAATCTATGACTCACACCAGAAATAAAATTAACAAGATGGTAATGAGAAAATATTACTGAGTTTTCTTTCCCTGATGTGTTTTTGCAGCAAAACAAAACAATTACATGCCCATCTATACTTATTTCAACAATAGGATGCTAATTATTATGCAATTGGCTATTCAGTTTCTTGATGTTGTTTATTTGGAGGGGGGAGACACAGGGCAGAAAGGCAATGTGTATATTTTATAAAAGGCTCCTTCCTCCAATGTTATGATTTAGTTACAAAGAAAATTAATAAGCTCTTTCTTCCCCAAATGTTCCCTTTTGTATATATTCAAATCACCATAAAGATAATTTAGCATAAGCTATGTTCATAAAAAAACAAAACAAAGATAATTAAGAATCATGTGTTGTTATAAAAAGACATCATAATAATTTCATTTGAATTTTAAAAGTTGGATAGTTAGCCCTAGAGTTTGAAAGAAGAACAATGGTAGACTATTATTATAATTTAGAAATACATGAAGAATCTTAACTCCATATTTGTCCTAAAATGGCTCAAGATGCCATTCAAAGTACTATTTATTATCTACAAACCCCTTGGTTTCAGGCCTTAGTTATTTAAGGGATTCTCTATGTTCAACCAGTAAAGGCCCTGTCACACTGGCCGACGGATGCAAAACGTTAGTAAAAAGGACACAGCGGACGAGAAAAATGTTCCATCCGTTGTTATCCACTCTCAAAAGGGGCAAAAATTTGCATAACCAGAGCGGATAACACGGAAAGGAACGGACGGGGGGAGGACGCAGGGTGGATGGAAAGCGGATGCGGAATGGAAGCCTAGCGGATGGAAGCGGATGAGAGCGAATGGCACATCCGCTAGGTTTCCGGGGGGCCACAGTAAAGCAGATGCGGAACGGATACAGTGGATACAGAGCGGACGCCGAGCGGATGAAGCGGATGCCTAGCGGATGAAGCGGATGCAGAGCGGAAACCTAGCGGATGACTAGCGTTCACTGCGCATGTGGGAAGGATGCATTGTGTCAGCCCCGCAGAGATAAAGGGAGGCAGCTCCCAAGCAGGTCACCATTCAGAGGAAAGACCTGCTTCCAGACACATCAAGTGCCTTGCCAGCCTGCCCTGCATGCCTGCCTGCCAGCCTTGCTGCCAGCCTTGCTACCTGCCATCCTGCCAGCCTCCCTGCCAGCCTGCCTGCCATCTGCCTGCCAGCCTTGGTGCATGCCTTCCTGCAAGCCTTGCTGCCAGCCTTCCTGCCAGCCTTGCTGCCTGCCTTGCTGCCAGCCTTTCTGCCAGCATGCCTTCCTGCCAGCCTGCCTGCCAGCCTGCTTGCCTGCCAGCCTGCTTGCCTGCCAGCCTTGCTGCCAGCCAGCAACCCCACAACCATGGGGAAAAAGAGAAAGCCTCAGCCATCTGCTGCCAGCCCTGGCAAGAGGGACAGGGCCACCCTCCCACCCCCTGGACCTCACTCTGCTTCTGCTGGGGCTTCTGCAGCACGGGCTCGCTCTTCTGGGGCTGGGGCTTCTGCTGTTTCTGCTTATGGAGGAGCTGATGATGATGCTTATGGTGGTGGTGCTTCTGCTCGTGGCTTACTCTGCTGATGCTGCTTCTGGCGGTGGTGCTTCTGCTGGTGCTTACTCTGCTGATGCTGCTTCTGGCGGTGGTGCTTCTGCTGGTGCTTACTCTGCTGGCACTGCTCCTGGTACTGGGGCTTCTGCTGATGCTGCTTCTGGAGGACCTGATGATGCTTCTTCTGGCGGTGGTGCTTCTGTTGGTGCTTACTCTGCTTTAGCTGCTCCTCGTCTTGCTGGTCCTGCTGGTCCTGCTCGTCCTGTTCGTGCTCCTGGTCTTGCTCGTCCTGCTCGTGCTCCTGGTCTTGCTTATCCTGCTCGTCCTGCTGGTCCTGCTCGTGCTCCTGGTCCTGCTCGTGCTCCTGGTCCTGCTCATGCTCCTGGTCCTACTTGTGCTCCTGGTGCTGCTGGCGCTGCTGGTGCTTACTCTGCTGCTGATGATCCTGGTTCTGCTGGTGGTGCTGCTGCTGCTGCTGCTGATAATGATGATCCTGCTGGTGCTGGTGCTGGTGCTGCTGGTGGTGTGGAGGAGCAGCCCCTACAACCTGGAAGCCCCTCTGATGAGGGCCCATCTGATCCTGGCAAAGGGAGGAAGAGGCATATGCGAGAACGGGAGAGGAGGCAATACTCCATTGAGGAGGAACACGAGGATGAGGTGCTGGAGTGGCTGAGAGCGAATGACTATCTATCGCGGAAGGGACACAGGCTCTACAGGGACACCAAAAGGAAGCAGGCTGCTTGGAGAGAGAAGGCGGAGAGCCTGAGCTACACTTCAGAGGTGCTCCTCGGCTGGTGGAAGCACATGCACACCTGGTACGGGAAGCTGCTGCACCTCAAGAAATCTGGCCAGGCCACGGTCAAGCTGACAGACAGAGAGACCTATGTCATGGCCAGGGGCAGCTTCCTGGAGGGTGAGATCCACCACCGAGGAGCAGCCCCTCTCACAACCCTCTCTCTCCGGCAGCCTGCTGAGGGCCAGTCCTCTTCCGGCCGAGAGT
This sequence comes from Laticauda colubrina, assembly GCA_015471245.1. Taxonomy (NCBI): domain Eukaryota; kingdom Metazoa; phylum Chordata; class Lepidosauria; order Squamata; family Elapidae; genus Laticauda; species Laticauda colubrina. The sequence goes on along the minus strand of BLBF01020455.1, from coordinate 30,444 downwards.
CAGCTCCTGTCTCCAGGCAGGTTTCTGTGGAGCGTCCCATGGCGGAGAACCCGCGGACAGTTGTTTTAACCGTGGCAGAGTGCGTGGAGGACTCCCTGGCGCAGTGGGAGAAAGGAGACGGCACTTCCACCACAGTCCTACCCGCATCCACCCCCAGCTCCACCTCCACAGTAAGGCAGAGAGCCAGACAGCAGGAGGGGCAGTGCCACACAGTCCTGCTGGAGATCAGGGACACCATCCGGAGCAGCATAGATCTCCTCTCTCAGCTGGTCCACACCGACTCCATATCCTCCAACCGCAAGCCCTTCCTCACCTATGTCAACCAGACCCTCACGGACATGGCGGAACCCCAATACCAGGTGGTGAAGGACCGGATCACCGAGCTGCTTCACAACCCTCCAGATCCAGAGGAACCTGCTCCCACCCAGTCCAGGTCTGCTCCTCCACCCCAGGTGATGTCCCTCCCATTCCAAGGCTTTCCACAGGCCCTCACCTACCAGGGCTACGGCTACCAGGAGGTCCAGAAGCACAGGCAGCAGCCCTTCCCAGTCCAGGCACAGGCTCATCGGATGCCACTGTTGCCACCGGTTCCACTGATGTCACCGATGCCACCCACGCCACCAATGCCACCCATGCCAGTTCTCACACAGCTGCAGACCAAACAGCCCCACTACACTGCTCCTTCCTCCACCCCACAGCCAAGCCCGGCCTCAGTACATCTGTCATTGGTATTGGGACTAACACCTCATGGCATGGAGGCAGGAGCTCTCAACATCACGGGGCTGAGCCAGCTGTCTGAGAGCTTCCTCAACACACCGTCCCCTGTTGTCCTCTCAGGGCCAGGCACCCCAGTGGGGCTTCAGACCAGCACTCCAGCAGCAGCCACCTCCATAGCACCCGGACCCTTCACCCTTGAGACTGGGCACACCTCCGAGTGACCGATAAGAGTGCAGAGACTAGGTGGCTACATGTAGACTTTATTTGGACACTTGACTTGGGTCATTTTTCTTTTACAGCTTGTTATTAATAAAGATTATCTTTGCTTCACACACTTCCTTCATTTATTTTAGTTAATAAAGTCTTGGTGGAAACTTTTAGAAATGGTTTCAGCCTTTGCATGCTTGTGGGATGGGTTAAGATAGCATTGGGGTGGGCAGGGATAACGTTGGGATGGGTAATAGCTGTGGGATGGGCAGGGATACCTGTGGGATGGGTCGAGATAGTTGTCGGATGGGTTGAGATAGCTGTGGGAGGGGTTGAGATAGCTATGGGATGGGTTGAGATAGCTGTGGGGATGGATAAACCTCCAGTGCAAGCATAGTGGGACTGTATGGTCCACCCTCCCAGCTGCCACACCTATGGCCCTTCATTATCAATACTAATGTAATCATTGATCCACACATGTCAACATAAACACAACTCTTTATTAAATGCCCTGTTCATTGTAGGCCCACCCAACATACATGGCCCAATCTCATCCGTGTGATGAGACAGGCTGAAGGAAGCATCCATTTATCATTTACCATTCTGTCTTGCCACTCCACTGCTCCAGCTGGGGAGTTGCACCAGTGTTTCAGGAGGTTGTGCTGCTTCTTCCCTTCACATGAGGCTCTGTTGGGGCCTTGCACATCCTCAGTGTCAATCAGGTTTCGCCCTTGCCTCCATTCCCCAAGCTCCATGTCCCCATTGCCTTGTTGGAGGTCCACGAGCCTGTTCTGCAAGACTGGATAGCGGGTGTGCATGAGATTGTGCAGGATGCAGCAAGCTTCCACGATCCTCCTCACGGTCTCTGGGCGATGCTGCATGTTGGTGAGAAGTACCTGGAACCTGTTGGCCAGGATGCCAAGGGTGTTCTCCACCACCTGCCTTGCCCTGGACAGCCTGTAGTTGAAGATCCTCTATTCACGGGTGAGGCCTCTGGAGGTGTAGGGCTTCATGAGGTAGGTTCTGAGGGAGAAGGCATCATCTCCCACGATGAAGTTGGGCACATCTTGCGTGTCGTTGGTCAGGGGTTCTGGATCTGGGAAGCCCATGATGAGGTTGCATTCCAGCCCCTCCTTGAGATGACTGGCATTGTATACCTGGGCATCTGAACATGAGCCGTTGCCTGAAGCATCGATGTACATGAACTTGTAGTCAGCATCGACCATGGCGAAGAGGACGATCCTGAAGAAGCCCTTGCAGTTGAAATAAGTGGACCCCGACTTGGCTGGTGCTTTGCAGGCCACGTGCTTGCCATCTATGGCTCCAACGGTGTGTGGGAAGTTCCACCTCTGATACCACTGCTCTGCAACTTTCTTCCATCCTTCTTTAGTGGAGGGGCACTGGAGGAGCTCCTCCAGGTATTCTTCGATGATGGCCTGCACCACTTCTCTGACCACAATGCTGATGGTGTTGTGTGGCACCCTCCAGCCATACTGCATGCTCCTGGAGGTGGTCCCTGAGGCCAGGTGGCGCAGAGTGAGTGCTACCTTGAGCCCAGGGTACAGGCTGGGCCAGAAGTTGGTGCTCTGCTTGGTCAACCTGGGTGTCAGCTGCTGCACAACTTTGTCAAACATGGCTGGAGGCATCCTCATGAAGTTCTGGAATGCACAAGGGTCTTAGTTCCTGAGCTCCACCATCAGCTTGTTGTACAGTCCATACTCTGCTCTTCTCCCGATCCATTTTCGGACCCAGACGCTTCTTGGCCGCCTCCTTTTCTTCCTGTAGTAGTGTTCACAGAGACTGTAGAACGATGGTGGCTACCAAAAGGAGTTTGTTACGATCCAAGGTGTACATGACTGGATGCTGTGGAAGAGCAGGAGGCAGATGAAGGCTGCAGAGGTCTGCACAGCAGGGTTGCTGGTCTGAAAGTGAGATCCAGCTGAGTTGCTCCCCTTTTTATAGGCAATATAGGTTTTCCCCTAGGTGTCCTTTTGTATCCTCTAGGCATCCTCTAGACATCCTTAATATTCAAGATAGGTCCCCTCTGCTAATGTTTTTTCCATTTTAAATGCTTTCTTTGTGTGCTGCATCTGCTTTCATTCTTTCTCCGTCCGTGCTACTAATGCTGCACGTCCGTTCCGCTTCCTCCCTGTGTCTGCTTTCCTCTGGAGCGGATGCGGAGCGGATGCCTAGCGGATGTAGTGGACGTGTAATGGATGCCGACGGGTGCAGAACGGATGTCCCCCGTATGCCTAGAGGATGTAGAAACAGGCGCGTTGGATACATTTTCCACTCAAAAGTTTTGAGCAGCTCAAAACCTTTTGAGCGGATGAAATGTCAGTCAACAGATGCTGGACGGATAGAGAGGAAGTAAAACAGAGGCAGTGAGTACAGAATGGAAGCATCGCATTAACCAATGGATGGCAAGTGTTTTTCTCCGTTTTACATCCTCTTTCCATCCGTTGGTGCAATGTGACAGGGGCTTAAGATTGCATAGAGTGGGCGTTTATCAGGTCTCATCAATCAAATGTCAATCTTTTGGAATTAAGAACATGCTCTTTTTTGTTGAAATACTGGCTTTCTGGAATGATATTCTTTCAGAGATCCAGTTTGTTCCCACCATGACTATGTTCAGGAAGCTGGGGTGACGGTTGAGCCCTAGCTGATTTTTAATGTTATCTTTCTCCATTCATGAACTTTTCTGTTTCTTGACTTTTTTTTTCTTTTAATTGTAATACACAATTGTAATCTGTTTGTGTTTCTCAACTCTTGATGAATGTATCTTTTCTTTATGTATGCTGAGAGTATTTACACCAAGACTGGTGTGTCTCCTGGTGTGTCTAATCACACGTGGCCAATAAAGTATTCTATTCTTTCAGCATTCTTTAAGGATTTTCTCAAGATGTTATTCTTTGAATATTTCTTCTGCTGACTGTTGGCTGCCAGCAGTTCAGCAGTTCAAATCTCACCAGCTCAAGGTTGATTCAGCCTTCCATCCTTCCGAGGTTTGTAAAATGAGACCCAGTTTGTTAGGAGCAATATGCTGACACTATAAACCTCTTAGAGAAGGCTATAAAACACTGTGAAGCTGTATATAAATCTAAGTGCTATTGCTATTTTTTCAGCATGTTATATTCTATGAGTTGAAGCATTGTTAGTATCATAAACTAGAATACAGGCTGTTTACTTTTTTGACCATTACATACATTAGAAATTTAGTTATGTTAATATAATACTAGTATGTCAGGCTTAAAATATGAAATGCCATTATGTTCTATTCCTGTACCAATTCTATGTTATTAGCTGTAGCTAGCATAGAAGCTGGGAAAATCATAATCAATCATCAATATCACTCCTCCTTTTGGAAGATGATGACAATAGCATGATCTAGATTCCAGAAGAACAAACAAGGATCTCTGATAACATTTAATAGCAGAAAGGTAGTTCAAAACATTCAAAAGGGGTATGAATTTTTTTTCAATAATTTTCAACAGAATTGGAAGAATCTTCAGTTTGGGGAAATGATAACAGTCATAATTTCCCTACCTTGAATTCTCAGTTTAGATTCACTGACACAATTTCCAAAACACTTTTTTGAAGTGTTGACAGTCCCAAGAAATTACTTTTTTAAAAAACAATCCCAGTACTAAGATTTCAGTCCTAAGAAGGAAACTGGCTACAAAGAAGTGAGGAAATGATCCACAAAATAATCTGAGCTCAGGAACAGGTTTAAAAAAATAACCCACAAAAAGTTTGAGTTTTAAGATAAAAGTTAATTTACACTAGGGAGAAAAAGTTTGGAAACATCTTCCTGACATTATTTGGAAGGTGTTGCTTACTTCTGTATTCTTCTTTTCATACCTTTAAACTGCATAACATATAGAAGGAAGAAATTAAACCATTTTAAACTGCACTCAGCTGGGCTTTTTTGCAATTTGGTTGTACCTATGAGAGAAATAAAAGTATTTTTGACTGCTTAGAAGTACAGTATTTTAATTATTGCTGCACAAAATCTGTTCTACATTTTCCCAAATGTGTTTTTCCTGTGTAAATGATGTTTGTATTTTCTGGTACAGTCTCAGTCTAATGTTTTAGATTTTCTTTATATAACTTCTGATGGTGTATTCAGCTTGTTTTACACTAAATGAATGCAACTTATATATGCATGATTAAAAAGAAAATAAGTAGGCCATGAAGATCAACTTGTGTAACTTGATAGAATCTTGATGAAGATTCTCAATCATCCAGGTAGAGTTGTTTGAAAGTTGAGTCAAGTAACTGGATTTATTTTTCTTTAGTTTAAAACATTTTGTTGTTTCTCCAAGAAGCCTCTTCAGTCTTAACAAGTTGGTTAGTGTTTTATGGGAGAAACATAAAAATTAACTGAAAGATAAAGACCTATGTGGCAAAACAGGGGGAAAGTGTGGATACTGAATGAATGTGGGCTAATTAATTGGTTACACAGCATCATATCTACTGGTGGATTCAATTATTTTTTTTACTATCAGTTCTGTGGGTGTAGCTTAGTGGGTTTGGCTTGATGGGTGTGGCAGGGGAAGGATACTGTAAAATCTCCAGTCAGAAGTGGTATTTGCTGGTTCTCCGAACTGCTCAAAATTTCCATTACTGGTTCTCCAAAACTGGTCAGAACCTGCTGAATACAATCTCTGATCAAATCATTTTCATATCCTAACAGTCACACATAGATAGATTTTCTCCATGACAATTTATCCTGAACTTGGTCTTTCATATCTCTTTTGGAGTGTTGACTCAGTGATGAATTTGTCACCATTCCAGAATCCATCCACTGATCAAATTTTCATGAGTTGCAAATGAAACTCATTTATTTCGATAAGCATTTTATTTAGGTCTAGAAAACAGAATAAAAATAATAATCTAAATGTCTGTAAGCAAACTTATATGGCCACTTTCAATTTACAACATCCCATCATGTAGGTGAGGACCCTTTAGTAAGAAAAGATTTGTCATATTCTTAATATTTATTACACATAAAATTTGAATAAACAAGGAGAGAGTACTCCATAATTTCATATTCCTTTGCCAATCTGGAGCAAGTCTGTTTTGTATAAAATTAAAAACATTTTCAAAACCATACAAGTGAAAAGTTTAAACCAGAGGTCTCCAAAAGACAAGAAAGTTGGCAACTTTAAGACTGGTGGATTTAAACTCCTAGAATTCTCCAGCCAGCATTAGCTTTCTTTCACTTTGTGGAAAAAATTTCTTTGACACGCTATTTATTATTCATTTTCTGCAGTCTGCATAATTGTGCTTATCCTAATGAGACAGCTTACTATTTAGGTATACGAATGGGGTGATTTGGATTGCTTTTTGCTTTACTTACTTTACATTAATTCCACTGAATTTTCTAAAATCAACTAACTGTTTGTATTTCCTGATAGGTTGATTTTTTTAAAAAAATATAATTCAATATAAATTTTAATGAAGGTAGCCATGGATTCTGATGATGGATGGCAAAATGATTGACAATATTCATATGCTTCCCTTTTCTTTCTAATACTAAGGTAAAGTTAAGATTCCTGACATTCACTAGTGTCAATTTCAATGAAATGTTCCTATGAATAGGTTTTTCTGAACAATTTAGTTTGTCATATTGAATGAGAAAGGTCAAGATTGCAGAATGAATTTTTAGTTCACCTGTGTTTCCAATAAATATTCTCAACAAAAAACCCAGATGTAAGTTCTGATGTAAAGGCCCTGTCCCACTGTACTTACGGATGCAAAGAGGATGTAAAACGTTAAAAAAAGCTTGCCATCTGTTGGAAAACGCTATGCATCCGTTGTGTACTCACTACATACGTGTTTCATACGCTCTATCTGTCAAGCATCCGTCCACTGCAATTTCATCCATGGAAGAAGTTTTGAGCTGCACAAAACTTTGTGAGCGGATAAACTTTCCGCCACATACGATGTACATCTGTGACATGTATGGGCAACAAACGTTCTATGTCTGTTATCATCAGTTAAATGTCCGCTCTATCCTCTCTGCATCCTCTGGGCATCCCCTCAACTCACATCCGCTGCAGCTGAAAACGGAAAGAGGGAGGAAACAAAAGGTGCACAGAACGTCTACACAGCATTAGTAGCACAGAAATAGAAATGATGTAAGCGTATGCATCTTGTATATAAAGGATTCAAAATGGACAAAATGTTTGTATCTGGGATGTATCTCATATATGTAGGATGTCTGGAGTATGTCTAGAGTATGTAAAAGGACATCAAGCGGACAACCGATATTTTCTATAAAAAGGGGTAGGAAATCATCTGGATCTCAGTATGAGTCCAACAGCCATGGTGTACAGACCTCTTCACCCTTGGTCTTGGTCTTCAACATCATCAGTTGTTCTCCACCATGGATGATGAAACAGTCCGTATGATAGCTGTGCTCATTCATCACCAGAAGCAAAACCTGTTCAGACTGTATCAAGTTTTACACAGAAGGAGAAGAAGGAGATGTCCAAGAGCTGTGTGGGTCTGAGGGTGGAGTTTAGAATGGAGTTTAGACTGTATGACCAGTTGATGGTGGAACTGAGGAATGAAGACCCTCATGCATTCCACCACTTCATGAGGATGCCACCAGCCATGTTTGACGAACTTGTAGAGCATCTGAGACCCAGGTTGACCAAGCCTAGCACCAACTTCCATCCCAACCTGGACCCTGGACTGAAAGTAGCGCTGACTCTGTGGCACCTGGTCTATGGAACCACATACAGAAACATGCAGTATGCATGGAGGGTGCCACACAACAGCATCAGCATTGTGGCCAGAGAAGTGGTGCAGGCCATCATTGAAGAATACGTGGAGGAACTACACAGGTGCCCCACCACTGAACAAGGCTGGAGAAAACTTGCAGAAGAGTGGTATCAGAGGTGGAACTTTCCCCACACCGTTGGAGCCATAGATGGGAAGCATGTGGCCTGCAAAGCTCCAGCCAACTCAGGGTCCACTTATTACAACTACAAGGACTTCTTCAGCATCATCCTCTTTGCCATGGTTGATGCTGACTACAAGTTCATGTACATCGATGCTTCAGACAACGGGTCAGCTTCAGATGCCCAGGTATACAATGCCAGTGACCTCAAGGAGGGGCTGGAATGCAACCTCATCATGGGTTTCCCAGATCCAGACCCCCTACCCAACGACACACAAGATGTGCCCTACTTCATCGTGGGTGATGACGCCTTCTCCCTCAGAACCTACCTCATGAAGCCCTACACTTCAAGATGCCTCACCATGAAGAGAAGATATTCAACTACAGGCTGTCCAGGGCAAGATGGGTGGTGGAGAAGGCCTTTGGCATCCTGGGCAACAGCATCCAGATACTTCTCACCACCATGCAGCATCACCCACAGACTGTGAGGAACATTGTAGAAGCTTGCTGTATCCTGAAAAATCTCATGCGTACCCACTACCCAGTGTTACAGAACAGGGTTGTGGACCATCAACAAGGGAATGGGGACATGGAGCCTGGGGAATGGAGGCAAGGATGTAGCCTGATAGACACTGTGTGTGTACAAGGCCCCAACAGAGCTTCACGTGAAGGGAAGAAGCAGCGCAGCCTACTGAGACACTGGTGCAACTCCCCAGCTGGAGCAGTGAAGTGGCAAAACAGGATGATAGATGATTAATAGAAGCTTCCTTGAAGCTGTTGCATAACACTGATGAGATTGTGCCATGTATGTTGAGTGGTCCTACAATGAATAGGGCATTAATAAAGAGCTTTGTTTATTTTGAAATGTGTTGCTCAATGAATAAATTTTTATTGATAATACCTCTCAGACCCATAGTCAGCTCTATAGGAGCACCATTAAAAAACCTAGCTGAATACTTAGCAAAACAACTACAGCCCCATGCTGAAACCGCAGCTTCATATGTACAAAACTCATACCACTTCTTAGAAATGATCAAAGATCTACATGTGGAACAAGAAGATCTGCTTGTAAGTTTTGACGTGGTTTCACTGTTCACTCAAGTCCCAATAAAAGAAACTCTTGAAATCATCAAAAAAAAAAAATACCAACCAACTAAAGACCTCATGGAACTAACAGAACACTGCCTAACCAACACATATTTCACATACAAAGGACAAAGATACAAGCAAATTGAAGGAGCCCCTATGGGATCACCACTGTCACCCGTCATTGCAAACCTGTTCATGGAAGAATTCGAATCCAGAGCACTGGCTAATGCCACCCACAAACCCAAACTATGGCTAATGTACATCGATGACACATTTGTGATTTGGCCCCATGGAAAAGAAAACCTAAATAATTTCCTAACACACCTAAACAGCACACACCCCAAAATCAAGTACACCATGGAAGTGGAAATAAACAAACAACTACCATTCCTAGATGTACTAATCTACAAAAGAACAGATGGCACACTGGGACACACCATATACCAGAAGAAAACACACACCAACCGCTACCTCAATGCCCAATCCCACCACCACCCAGCACAGATAAATTCCGTGGCTAAAACACTAATTACCAGAACCAAACGCCTGGCAGAGAAGACACATATAAAGACAGAACTATGCACCCTGACTAAAGTATTGACAGCCAATGACTTCCACAAAAACAAAATCACCAACTTGATCCACAAAAACACACCAAGATATAACAGAGACCTAGAAGATCAACAGACCTATGGAACAGCTGTCTTGCCCTACATGAGAGGTACTACAGATAAAATCAGTAAGATACTACACAGGCATCACATCAAGACTGCCTTCAAAACAGACAAAAAAATAGCATCCATCCTTAAAAACCCCAAAGACAAAATCGACCTGGAAAACCAAGGCATATACGAAATTCCCTGTACATCATGCCCAACCACATACATTGGACAGACCAATATAAGAATAAGTACCCGCCTGGATGAACACAAAAATGCAGTAAAAAAGCTGGAATACACCTCCTCACTAGTCCAACACATGAAAACCACAGGTCACAACATCAACTTCAATGGCACTAAAACTCTAGCCACTATAGAAAACCCCAGCCACAGATTCATCAGAGAAGCCATAGAGATTGAAAAAAGACCTGAAAGCATGAATAGAAGAGATGATTCCAGCAGACTGTCAATCATCCGGAAACCTGCACTCTCAAATAGAAAGATCTCCACACCACAAACCAGGCAAACACCTGAGCACAAACAGACTCCCTCTGATGCCTCCAACTCGAACACCCCCCCACCCAGGCACCCAGGTGAAACCTGGCTTCCTAATGGATAGCAGCCGTCCTTTCACACGCAGCCAAGCTGCACTGAAAGCCTCCAACACAGGAACAGAGTGTTGCCAGCCAATCAAAGCCACAAAACAGACAGAAGAAACCAGAAACACCAATCAGTCAAACTCCAAGTCCAGTGAACACAGACCAAAACTCCCAGCCAATCAGAATAGGCCAGCCTCAAATTTGAAACCAAAAGCTATGAGACCCACATCCATTCAGAAGCCTGATGATGGCAGATGAGATTCTGCTGAAATGTTGCTACAACTTTAACAGCACTACAATGACATGGGATAATACCTGAGGGAAGCTAAACAGCACACATGTAAGTACCCGCGAAAGCTTAAAAAAACAGATATATATATATATATATATATATATATATATATGTCACAGTGCTGTTTCATAACAATTGGTATTATGTATAAATTGGAAAAAAAATCAATAAAGCATTATTTTTTTTAAAAAAAAAGAACCACAAACAAGTGGTGCAGCTGACCAGATTGAATTGAGAACAGGATTTTTTATACCTTCTCTTGGCCTTAGCATTTGAGTATCCTGTTCCTGTTCAAGAACATGTATTCAATCTATTGTCTGTTGTCAGATTCCCATGAGGCAATGTAAGGGTTATGTAGGGATCATAGCTGGCTCTACAGGCAAAGTACAAATCCTAGGTGTTTGTCTGAGCTAAGTTTGGTTGAAGTTTGGACTGCTCTGAGGGTGATTCAATAATTCCTATTGTGGCTTAATTGATTTTTCTTGTGTTGGATCTGAGTGATGACTGCTTCTAATCATACCATTCTGCCTTTGTTTCAAAATATTCTGTTTTGAATGAATTACCAAATCTGCATTTTTGAAAGCTGGCCTCAGCATTTCTGGAGCTAATAAGAAATTAGGAAACTTGGAGGCTGCTTTCTGTCTCCAACAGTATGTTTCTCCATTTGTCTTTTAGGAAAATATAATATTCTGCCTTTAAATATTTCTTAATGCTGAGATACGCAAAGAAAATATTTCTTAATGCTGAGATACGCAGACAGACAGAAGGACGATAGATATTTCTGTAAAATGCTCATGATACTGTAAAAAGTTAGCACCTATCCCTGTCCTTCCAGAAGAGGAGTAGGTGCTAACTTTCTACAGTATATATTTGGATCCATTTCTTTTACTTTTTTTACATGTCTGCTGAGCCAATAAGCAAGCAGTTTCTTGAAATGTTGATAATGTTAATAATGTTTATAATAGTTAATAATAGCAGTTGATAATGTTGAAAGAGTTTGTAAGAGTATCTCTTAACTGTTCCATTCTATTAATTTTTCAAATTGTAAACATTCTTTCCATCTTTCTATGGTTTTCAGCTTTATGAATGAGTATAAGAAATTGTGAATATTTCACAGAGATATCTAGCATCCTTCTGTCTATCTGCGTACCTCAGAATAAAGCTTGCATTTTGTTTGAAATGAATAATTATTTTATTTAGATTAGAGACCAAGCTGCATTGTATCTGGTCTTTTCTAGGGATCCCTCTCTCAATTCAGTTAGGTGCTGACAATGTACATTGCCATTCTTTTTGTTAATGATCTTTTTTTACAGCAGTCTTAATACTCATTGCCCTTTTCATTCAGTAGGAAAAAAATGTGCAAGATTGTCATGTTAATTAGCTCTATTTCTCTCTGCATGGAGAATTATTCCATCATGTAATCCAGTGATTCTCTCCATTACTGAGTCATTAATATATTTTCATTAAACACTTTGAAGACTTTTTTCTCCTCTCTACTTCTAGGAATACTCTTTGATTCATTAATTTACTTTAAAAATAATGCTTCTTATCATTTTCTGTTGAGGTAATTCCAAGTTAGGAGAATGAGTGCAACCAGGGAAACGTAGTGAGAGGTCATGTTGAATAACACACACACAGCACACAGCTACACTGTATAGTAAAATGTAGGATTTACTTCCAATAAACAGTTAAACAAAGTCCAAACACAGTCCAAGTCATACACGGTTATAGCAGACAGTTTTCAGTCCAGGGATAATCCAAAATCAAAGTCCAGTATCAAAAAACAGTTCAGTAGCAGACTTACATCAAATCCAAGAAGAACTATGATCAGCAACAGTCAATAGGGAAATATAGGAATGGCAACACTCTCAGCAACAACAGAACAGAACAACCCAGGTTTCTGGCTCCAACTTATGGCTGTTTGAGGAACCACACCCAATTACAATTTTATCATTCCCTTAAAGAGACAGTATTAAAATGTCTATCCTGGTTTATTTATTTTCCAGCCCAACTGTTAGGTGACTGACATTCCTAACATTTTCCAAACTTTCTAAAAAATATCTTTAAATTAAAAAAAATACTGGATCAATAGTGAACAGAAACAATTAGACAGGATTTCCCCCTTCTCATTTCTAGGAATATTATCAGTGATATTTCATGCTCCTGGTGTAGCGATAAGCATTCAAAAGTCTACATTTTATAGATGGACATTGTAACAAGCTGGCTTACTCTAGGTTATCTACTATGAGCAATAGTCAGTATGTCACATTTTAGAGGATAATTATTTTTTGACAGAGGGCAATAAAGCTGAAATGGATAAGGCTTGTCCTCTCCTATTCCCTCACCCTTATTTTTCAAGGGTTTTAGTTAGCTCCACTCCAAAGGTTCTATTCACTTGCTCCTTTTCCTTTTTCAATTCCCACTGACATGTTTTAAGCAGTTCAGCTGAAAAATTCTGTTTATTGTTTACATGCATGATCCTAATTGCACCTATAGTATCCAGATTAAATTTTTTGACAGCTTATATTTCCTTATACTTTCCCAATAATAGAGTCCCACTTATATATGCTTCAATTACTCATAGACAATTAACCATATAAATATCAATTACATATGACTCAGGTGAAAACTTAAGCCCATGTCACACTGAACCAATGGATGCAAAGAGTATGTAAAATGAACAAAAAACCTTGCCATCCGTTGGTTAACGCGATGTATCTGTTCTGTACTCACTGCCTCCATTTTGCTTCCTCTCTATCCATCCAGCATCCGTTTATGGACATTTCATCCTCTCCAAAAGTTTTGGGCTGCCTAAAACTTTTGCGCAGAAAATGTATCCAGTTCGTCCGTTCTCAATCTGCTACGCATCCGCTACACATTTGTTACACATCTGTTACGCATCCGCTATATCCGCTAGGCATCTGCTGTGAATCCGCGCAACTCGCATCCACCCGGACGCAGGGAGGAAGTGGAACGGACATGGAACGGATGCAGAACGGATGCAGAATGGATGCAGAACGGATGCAGAACGGAAACAAAGTGTTTAAAATGGAAAAAATGTTCGCAGAGGGGACCTATCTCGGATATTAAGGATGTCTAGAGGATGCCTAGAGGATGCAAAAAGACACCTAGGGGAAAACCTATACTGCCTATAAAAAGGGGGAGCAACTCGCCTGCATCTCACTTTCAGAACAGCAGTCCAGCGGTGCAGACCTCTGCAGCCTTCATCTGGCTCTTCCTCTTCCACAGCATCCAGTCATGTCCACCGCGTATTGTAACAAAGTCCTTTCGGCAGCCACCATCCTTCTGCAACAGTGCGAAACCATCTACAGGCTCTGTGAACTCTACTACGGGAAGAAAAGGAGGCACCCAAAAAAAGTCTGGGTCCAAAGATGGTTCACCAGAAGAGCAGAGGACGGATTGTACAACAAGCTGATGGTGGATCTCAGGAGCGAAGACCCTCGGGCATTCCAGAACTTCATGAAGATGCCTCCAGCCATGTTTGACGAAGTTGTGCAGCGGCTGACACCCAGGTTGACCAAGACAAACACCAACTTCCCACCCAGCCTGGAACCTGGGCTCAAGGTGGCACTCACTCTGCGCCACCTGGCCTCAGGGACAACCTACAGGAGCATGCAGTATGGCTGGAGGGTGCCACCCAGCACCATCAGCTTTGTGGTCAGAGAAGTGGTGCAGGCCATCATTGAAAAGTACATGGAGGAGCTCCTCCAGTGCCCCTCCACTGAAGAAGGCTGGAAGAAAGTTGCAGAGCAGTGGTATCAGAGATGGAACTTCCCCCACACCGTTGGAGCCATAGATGGCAAGCATGTGGCCTGCAAAGTGCCAGCCAAGTCAGGGTCCACTTATCACAACTACAAGGGCTTCTTCAGCATCATCCTCTTCGCCATGGTCGATGCTGACTACAAGTTCATGTATATCGATGCTTCAGGCAACGGGTCATGTTCAGATGCCCAGGTATACAATGCCAGTGACCTCAAGGAGGGGCTGGAACGCAACCTCATGGTGGGCTTCCCAGATCCAGACCCGCTGCCCAATGACAAGCAAGATGTGCCCTACTTCATCGTGGGGGATGACGCCTTCTCCCTCACAACCTACCTCATGAAGCCCTACACCTCCAAATACCTCACCCGTAAAGAGAGGATCTTCAACTACAGGCTGTTCAGGGCAAGGCGGGTGGTGGAGAACGCCTTTGGCATCCTGGCCAACAGGTTCCAGGTAATTCTCACCAACATGCAGCATAGCCCAGAGACCATGAGGAGGATCGTGGAAGCTTGCTGCATCCTGCACAATCTCATGCGCACCCACTACCCAGTCTTGCAGAATAGGCTTGTGGACCGTGAACAAGGCAATGGGGACATGGAGCCTGGGGAATGGAGGAAAGGGCAAAACCTGATCGACACTGAGGATGTGCAAGGCCCCAACAGAGCCTCACATGAGGCGAAGAAGCAGCGCAACCTCCTGAAACACTGGTGCAACTCCCCAGCTAGAGCAGTGGAGTGGCAAGACAGGATGGTAAATGCTTAATGGATGCTTCCTTCAGCCTGTCTCATCACACGGATGAGATTGGGCCATGTATGTTGAGTGGCCCTACAATGAACAGGGCATTTAATAAAGAGTTGTGTTTATGTTGACATGTGTGGATGATTGATTATATTGTTATTGATAATAAAGGGCCATAGGTGTGGCACCTGGGAGGGTGGACCATACAGTCCCACTATGCTTGCACTGGAGGTTATCCCACAGCTATTACCCATTCCAAAGGTATCCCTGCCCATCCCACAGGTATTACCCATCCCAAAGGTATCCCTGCCCATCCCACTGCGATCCTTACCCATCCCACAAGCTTGCAAAGGCTTAAACCATTTCTAAAAGTTTCCACCAAGACTTTATTAAAAAAAAGAAATGAAGCAAGTGTGTGAATCATAAATAGACTTTATTAACAACAAGCTATAAGACAAAAATGAGTCTCTGGCACTCCTCTTGGTCGCTCAGTCTCAGGGGTGAAGGGTGCAGGTGCTGTGGAGGTGGCTGGTGCTGGAGTGCTTTTCATCAGCTCCTCCAGAAGCAGAAGCAGCAGAAGCGCCAGCCCCAGAAGAGCGAGCCCATGCTGCAGAAGCCCCAGGAGAACCAGAGTGAGGGCCAGGGGGTGGGATGGTAGCCCTGTCCCTCTTGCCAGGGCTGGCAGCAGATGGCTGAGGCTTGCTTTGCTTCCGCCTGGTTGTGGGGTTGCTGGCTGGCAGGGAGGCTGGCAGGAACCAACGCTGGCAGGGAGGCTGGCAGGGAGGCAGGCACCAAGGCAGACAGCAAAGCTGGCAGGCAGGCTGGCAGGCAGGCTGGCAGGCAGACATGCAGGCAGGGCAGGCAAGGCAGCCAATCCTTCCGGCAGCAGGTCTTTCCTCTGAATGGCGAGCTGCTTCCGTTATAGCCGCGGGGCTGATGCAATGCATCCTCCCCGCATGCGCAATTAATGCCAGGCATCAGAACTATGTCAACTTGAAATCTGGCACAATTGCCTTTTACAATCTCTTTCTCTCTTATACCCCATTACGTATTTTGTGAATCTGTCCTCATACCTCTCTACCTTTTTGAAGTTGTGTCCCTGCACAGTTTTCCTCAGTTTGTTTCTCTGTACATAGTTTTGTCAACAAAGGCAATATAAAGTACTTGTACAATTTAGAAACAGTTTTTCTCGTGTTCTGAATGTATTGCTATTTTGAGTTCCATACTGTGAGATATTTTCTCCCACAACTTAGTCCCCTAAGCACTACATATTTTAGTGCTTCCTTATAGGTTATTAATGCCTCTCATTATTATTTAGATCCATCTGTTCTTCTTGTATTTGAGAAACCTGAACTGCACATTATTATGCAATAATAATGAGTTTGGGCTATTTTGAATTCTGTGGTATTAAGAAGGAAAGAAACAAATTACTGAAGACCTTTAAAAATTAAAAAAAAAAAAAAGCTAAAGGGGAATGCATTCCCACACTGTACTTTTTTTTACAAGTAATGTAAATTTTTTACATTGCATTTTTGTTACCAAATAGATGGACTCTAGGTGTGTTTCATTTGTGCTGGTATCTCACCAAAAGAAAAGCTATCATATTCTTTTCCAGAGCAATCCATGATGGACTTTTATCAAATCTCTGATTAGAAGTGCAGTGTTTGTAACACAAATATTAGTAAACCCTTTCTTGAACATTTTAATGCCTTCATTCTAAAAAATTGTTTGCTTGCTTGCTTGAAGTCTTTATACTTTTTAGAAGTAATGCAAGGCAGAAAATGTATATCATAATACCCATGTTTCTACCAATTTACCTTACAACTACAATCTTGTGAAGTGAATTGGGGAGAGAGAAAAAGAGCCCAAAGGCATCCAGATTCTCACTTTCTATCTTGGTGGTTTAATTGCTGGGGCAAACTGACTATCCAGTTCATAGGATATGTATGTGGATGAACAATATATACATCTTCTCTATTGTCCATTTTAGATTTTGGATTTAGTGGCCTTTATTGACTTCCTTTGTCTGTTGAATCATCTCAAAATGAAACAAAATAGTCCTGCTACATTTAAGCCCTTCTTTCTGCATAGACCTTCTCAGATCTGAAGGTACCATTGTTCTCCTCTGTGCCTTCTCTCTTTCATTAAGGAGATATGTTTTGTGGTGGGCAGAGGTGGTATTCAGCAGGTTCTGACCAGTTCTGGAGAACCGGTAATTGAAATTTTGAGTAGTTTGGAAAACCGGCAAATCCCAACTCTGACTGGAGATTTTACTATATCCTTCCCCTGCCATGCCCACCAAGCCATGCCCACAGAACCAGTAAAATTGAATTGTAAAATTCATTTTTTTAAAAAAATTGAATCCCACCATTGGTGGTGCGGTCTTTTTTTTTTTTTTGCCTGAGATGACAATACTTTTTTTTTTAAACAAGTTTTATTCAGTTTTTCACATAAAAACAAAAATCTCTTTTTAGTGGTCAACATATTTCCGGGTCATCACCTTTACATAAAACATGATAGCAATTATACATTCACATATCTACACTTAATTCTATTATTACTTTTTCCATTCCAAATTTTTAGTTAGGAGAGAAACAAACACATTAATTCTAGCCTCTTTCATTAATCTCAATCGAAACATCTTTTTGTTTCATTTCAATTGTTTCAAATATAATCCTTTAATATTTATTTTAAAAATAAAGATAAACAATATGTGTTTGCCTAATTATTATTATTATTATTATTATTATTATTATTTGCCAATGTCTCCCCTTTTTTAATACTTTTTAATTTAATTGGTTCTTTAGTCTGTCATATTCCCTTTCCATTACACATTCTTTTTATAAATTCTAAATTAATACAAGTTTTAACACTTAAAAATAAACAAACAAGTATAGGTTTCCCCCCTTTTACTGCTTTGAGTGTGACACTGCAGTGGTTAAAATATACCTTTATTCCATCATCTTGATTCCCAATAATCCATTATTTTTAAGAAGTTACAATAATAATCATTACATCTTTTCATTTGGATTCCGCAGCATGTTTTCCCCCCTTAACATTCAATAAGAGTTATCAATATCTATATCACCCTATTTTCTAAATATTTTTAATTGCAGAAATATTCTTATTACCCCTTGTCGCACTGCAGAATCCCCTTTTTAATTCATCAACCATTATCTCTGAAAAAACAATTTCTTTTCAACATTTTACGATATCTATATTTCTTTATTTCATGCGCCTGTTTCTTACTGCTTCTCCTCCCCCTCTTTTCCCCATATCTTTTCTCATTCCAGTTTATATCCCTCTCTTTCTTAATATCTTCCTTTCCCCTTTTCTGCTGGGTCTTTCTTTCTTTCCCAACTTCACAGGTATTCCCTCTTTTGATTGCCTTCTTAAGTCACAACTTTTTAACCTTCCTTCTTTCCCCACTTCTTTGTAGTGTTCTTTGTGTTAATTGTCGATTTAAGATGTCTTCTTCTTGAGTCTACTCCTCCTCCTCTGAAGCTCTTTCTTCTTGTTCTTCAATCGCCATTTCCATTTTTTCTAACACAGAACAAAGTGATTTGCCTCTTTCCTGTAGTAATTCTCTCATATTTTTAAGTTTCATTTTTAATTCCCGAAGAAATATCATCATTACACACGCTTGTATTTTATGATTGTTAAAGTCCATACACACAAAAAAAACACTTTTACTTTCCTTCTTTCTTCTTTCAATTTTCTAAAGTTCTCAATTGTTCCAACCCAGGGTCTACACCAAAAACATCAATCAATCCCACAGTCAATCTTTCCTTGCTTTTTGCTTTTTTCTAGTTCTGCTTTCACTTTTTAAGATTCTTATTTTGTTTCAATATTTCTTTAATATCATATCTGTTCCGTTTGAATAATAAGGAACGCAAGTCCGGTATTCTAACAAACAGCTCTTTATTTTAACAGTATAGTGACTTGTAGCGGAACATTTGCTGAAGCCGCGGCAGCCCTTCTTATAGCAGCTGCTTGCGGCTTGTGGCCAATGACAGCTCTTTAAGAATTCCTGCCATCAGGCGGGCTAATCAAGATGTTGCTTAATTGACCAATCTGAGAGCGGCCTGTTTGGCCAATCAGTTTTAGTTATTTGGAATTTTCTAATTTCCACACACAACACCCCTCCCCCCTTGGTTTTGTCCAACGTGCATAACATAGTCACACAAGTTGGTAGGGCTTTTGTGGGTCCTACTTGACCTGTGCAGCTCAGTCTCAGCGTGGTCTTCCATCGGTTTGGACAGGATCGTCTTTTCTCTGCGTCTTCTCCATGGAACCTCCTGGAAGGGTGAGTCAGCCTTGCCTCTCCCACCTGGGTCTCTCGGGCTGGTTGAGGTGGCTCTGCCACTCCCTCCTGGTTTGTCTGGGTTGGTCAAGCTGGCCTGGCTGTCTCATTCCAGGAAGGCCTCGCCTGCTACCAGTTTTCTTCTCCAGAGGTCATCTATGGGTAAGCGCTCTTTTTGTTTTATCTGAGTTTCTAATTTGGGTTTGTGTTGTGCCTTTTGTCATGTTATTGGTGGTTCATCTCTCTCTTTTTTATTATTTTGTGTTTCCTCACCCTCCTCAGTTGTTTTGGGATTGTTTATTGGCGGTGCTGTAGTATTGTGTTCCAATGTCCTAGAGCGAAGCTGGTCAATGTGCCGCTTCCATGTTCTGCTGTCATCTAGTGCGAGTCGGTATGACTGGGGCCCTGTGATATGAGTAACTGTGACTGGAAGCCATAATGGGTGCCCGGTAAGATTTTTTGCATAGACTAAGTTGCCAATAGCAAAGGAGTGATATTTACTTGAGGAGTCAGGGTTTTTTTCACAGGTATAGGTGGGGTGTCATCTGTCAAAGTCAGAACACAATTTTCTACCCATGAGGAGTTCAGCTGGGCTTTTGTTAGTGGTTGTGCTAGGGGTGATATGCTGAATTGTTAACAGTTTTTTATGTCTATCTTGGACGTCCCCCGTGTCCAGTTTGTCTAGGTCCTCTTTAGTGTAACAAACCATGCATTCAGCTCATCCATTGGAAGCCGGATGAGCCAGCGCTGTCAGAGCATGTCAGATGCCCTGCACAGCCAGGTATTGCTCGAAGGCGAAAGCAGTAAACTGGGGGCCATTGTCAGAGACTACTGCATCTGGCAGTCCATGTGTAGCAAAAAGTCTGTTCAATTGTTTTATGACTGCTTCAGTAGTAGTGGACACCATAAGAATAACCTCTAACCAGTTCAAAAAAGCGTCAACAATTATAAAATATGTGTTCCCTTTTGTTGGCCCAGCAAAGTCAATATGCAGTCTCAACCATGGGCCTCTGGGAGTTTCCCATTCCAGGACTGGTGCAAGAGGGGGGGTAGGCCTTGATTTTTGGCAGTCATGGCATGTTGCCACCCATTTCTCAATGTCTTTGTCCAGCCTTGGCCACCAGACGTAACTCCTGGCCAGGGCTTTCATTTTTGCTATGCCAGTGTGTCCCTCATGCAACATGCACAACACTTCCTCCTGCAACTTTTTTGAAACTACCACCCTGTTTCCCCGCAGTATACAGCCTTTTCAAAGGACAGTTCAGTCTGCTGGGTGCAAAAAGGTTTAAAAGTCTTGCCTCGATCCTCATCCAGCCAGCCCTTACCTACCCAATGCAGGATTCGAGCTGTCAGCGGGTCTTTCATGGTAGCTTTAGCAACATCTGCTAAGGTTAGTGGCAGATTCGGCCATGTCTCAATCTGAAGAGTGGAAATGGTAGGAGTTGAGTCACCTTCCTTGTTGGGCAGTGGGGAACAGCTCAAGGCATCCGCATGGGTGATGGTCTTTCCTGGGCGATGGATGAGTGTGTAATTGTATGCAGTGAGGAATTCTGACCACCTCGTCATTCTTGGTGATAGGATGTTCGGGGTTGGTTTGTTCCCTGCCAGGATCCCTAGCAGGGGTTTGTGGTCTGTGATTATAGAAAATGTCCTACCATATAGGTATTCATGGAATCTCTTGATGCCTGCTATGATTGCGAGGGATTCTCGGTCAAGTTCGCTGTAGTTCCTTTCAGATTTTGACAGCGTTTTGGAATAGAAGGCGATTGGTGCTTCACTGCCATCTGGTAGCTTGTGACTCAGTATGGCGCCTATTCCAAAAGGTGATACATCACAGGTGACTGTCAGTGGCAGGGTGTTGCTCTATTGTATTAAAACGGTGTTGGATGTTAATAAGTCCTTAATATTTTGGAATGCTGCTTGTTCTTGGTGGCCCCAATTCCAGACAGTTTTTTTTATCTAATAGCCGATGTAATGGCTCTTCTACGGTTGCCTTTTGGGGCAGGAAGACATTGTAGAAGTTAATGAGACCTAAGAACGCTTGTCAGTCTGCTTTGTTCTTAGGCCTGGGTGCATCTTTAATCACCTTTATTTTCTTTTCAGTGGGGTGTACCCCTTGCTCATTTTTAGGTAGCCTAAGAATTCAACTTGATTGGTGGCTAGTTTACATTTTTCTCTTTTGACCTTAAGCCCTGCTTCCCTGAATCTTCGCAAAACTTCTCTCAGTCTATATTCTAATTGGTGTTTATTTTTTGCTGATACTAATATGTCATCAAAATAGGGAACGACTCCTTTTATTCCATTTTGAAGATGCTCCATGAGGCTTTGGAAAACACCTGGGGCAATAGTAACACCAAATTGAAGTCTGTTACATTTGAATGCCCCTCTGTGCATGACTAAAGTCTGTGCCTCTGCAGTTTCAGGGTCAACTGGCAGCTGTTGATATGCTTGCATGAGATCAAGCTTCGCAAAAAATTTTCCTCCCCCTAATGAATGCAACAGGTGTTGAACTACTGGAACAGGGTATGCACTTTGCTGGAGTGCATGATTTAGGGTGGCCTTATAGTCACCACAGATGCGCACTGACCCATCTGGTTTGACAGGAGTCACGATGGGAGTTTCCCACCTGGAAAGGTCGATTGGCTCTAATACCCCTTGTGTGATGAGTTTGTTAAGCTGCTCATCTATTTTCAGCTTTAAGGCAAAGGGAACGTGTCTGGCTTTGAGCCTGATGGGAGCTATCTTAGGGTCCAGGATGAATGTTATTGGTGTCCCCTTGTACTTGCCTAGGGTCCCGTTGAATACATCCCGGAACTCTTCCAGCAGACTCTCCTCCCAATTGGTCTCAGCTACAATGTTGGTCCCGGTCACTCCGATTCCCAGGGGCGTGAACCATTCGATTCCCAACAGGACAATCACAGTTGACAATTATCAGAGGAAGTACTTCAGTGTGGTTTTTGAATTCTATAAAGAAATGTCCAAGACCCACTACCGGGATTCGGTTTCCCTGATAATCTTTAAGTATTAGCTTTTGCTGTTACAGTTCTCTTTGCTTGATGTCTGGTATCAGATTTCTGATAGTGTTCCGTGATACCATTGACAGGTATGATCTGGAGTCTACTTCCATCTCACAGGGCTTTCCTTCGATTTTCACATTTATTCAAACCTTTTTTGTTTTTGTTGCCTTGGCATTTCCGATGATTATTGTTTGATGTGTTTTTTCTCTGTTGTTCATTCGCTGGTTTCTGTTCTCTCAGCTCCATCGGCTTCTGGCTTGTCTCTCTCTGTTTCTGGAAGGTGGTGGTGCTGCCGCATCTTTTTGGACTATAGCTCTTTTTGTTTTGGCAGACCCTTGCAATGTGTCCCCGTTTCTCACAAAATCTGCAAATGGCATCCAGGAATCTGCATTCAGAGCACGTGTGATCCCCTCCGCACCCAGCACACTGGAATTCTCACCTCCTTCCTCTTTTTTCCCACCATTTTCTTTCCAACTGAAGCCTATGTATGTCTTCATTGTCATTATTGGTGTCACTTGGGGAGTCGAGGTCTTCATGGTGGGCCATTGCTGTGGGCTGTTTTTGGTTTCCTTCCAGCTTCTTTTCTCGGGGTTGGTTCAGTGGTTCTGGATTTGTTGAGTTCATCTGGCGAATGGTGGTTGTGGATTTCTTGGCTGCTTCAGCGGCGGTGGCTTATGCGATGGCCTCAGCCACTGTGATATTTGGTCTGTTAAGCAGCTTGCTTTGGAGCGTAGCATCCTTCAATCCCAGGACTATGTGGTCTCTCATGGCTTCGTCCATGTTCTGAAATTCGCAGGCTCCTCCAATATTTCTTAGGGCTGCTACGAAATCTCCTATGCTCTTGTCTTCTCGTTGGTCTCACTTATAAAATTCGTGCCTTTTGATCAGATTGGAGACCACAGGCACATAATGGGCTAATAGCATTTGGTTTAATTCTGGCCATGCCATCTGTTTAACATCCCGCAGTTTGGCTAACGCCTTGACCATTTTGAAAATGGCAGGGCCACAATGCATGAGGAATACAGCTCTCTTCCTCTGGTCGGTTATTTCTTGTAGCTCGTTGCTTTCTAGGAACATCAGAAAGTGGTCAATGTATGACTCCCAATCTTCTTCAGCTGGGTTGAACAGTGCGGGCGGCTCATGGTTGCCGCGTGCTTCGGTCTCACTCTTCTAGGACAATCCCATCTTCGTCGCCAGTGTTCCGTTTGGATAATAAGGTACACAAGACCGGTATTCCAACAAACAGCTCTTTATTTTAACAGTATAGTGACTTGTAGCAGAACATTTGCCAAAGCCACAGCAGCCCTTCTTATAGTGGCTGCTCGCAGCTTGCGGCCAATGACAGCTCTTTAAGAATTCCCGCTGTCAGGCAGGCCAATCAAAATGGTGCTTAATTGACCAATCCAAGAGCGGCCTGTTCGGCCAATCAATTTTAGTTATTTGGAGTCTTCTAATTTCCATACAGAACAATATCCACACAAGTTTATTCAGAAACAGGGTGCTTTCCCTTGTTTGAGCTCAAGTTTTTGTCAAACGGTGGTACTCTCCATCATGCAAAGTCTTCACCTTTTTCCCCTATTTTTTTATTAAGGGTTTTTCGAACCTCAATATTCCAACACAGTCCAGTCTCCAATTTGTAAACTTTATTTTTATTATTTTTTGACAATCTTAAGTCCAGCTTTATTTTATGCCTGTTTATTGCCAAAATATTTTAGTCCAATTTTATTAAATCTTTAGTTCTGACTTCTTCCTTTCCCGGTTTGAAGCCTCATTTAGCTGTCAGAAATATTTTCTTATTTTTTTTTCTGTCCCTTTGTAATTTCGCTGCTCACTTTTCTTTTCTTAAAAATTCCATGTTACCTTAATCCCGGGGTATTTTTGTTTAATTGTATCGCCCAATTGTCCCAGTTCAGATGTTATCTACCTCTTTCTTCCTTCCTGCACAAATCTTAATCCAACTGAGTCCTCCTCTTCGGGGTGGCCATTTTAAATCACCACTGCAGTCATCTTTGGGGGGGGGGAGACCAAGCCCAGGAGGGGAGATGTGGCTCCCCTCAACCTGGCTTGTGGTTTCCTCTTACTCCACCGCCCCTCCAAGGCAGCTTCAGCCCCTAATTGTAATGATCAGGGCTCTCCAATGAAAGAGCACAGACCACAGCCACAGAGAGATGTGATCTGTGGTCTGTCAGCAAGGAGGCTCCCAAGATGACAATACTTATTTTTTTGGACAGTGTGGAGTTTTTTTATCATTTTACCTTTGATGGAGAAGTTATATATAAATCTATTTAATTAGCAATTATTAACTAACACAGCACAGCACTAACACAGCAATGATTTTTCCCAGTTTACTTTCTTCTAAATATGCTGGTAATCCCAAAGATTCTTCAAAGGAAATGATTTGCAAACACTAGGGCTCACAAAAGTTTAGTAACTGCATTAGTAATAGTACAATTATATCTTATTAAAATCCTAAGCAAAAGTAAACAGGGAAATGAAAGCAGAGCTGCCTATTCTAATCAGTGCATTTTTTTTTTTTTATTAACAGCTTTGGAATGAAAGTGTGCATTGAGAGGCAAATTGCATATTAGTTTGATTACACTGTTAAATAAGTAATAGACAAAACATGAATATTGCAACAATATTTGTCATTTCATTGAGTTTAACCCTAGAAATATCAGAGGATTAGCATATCATGGAATTAATATATATTAGTATCTTAAAAGTTACAAGGCAGAAATCAGACATAACATGTCAGTTTCAGTCTTCATAATGATATTACACATGATGAGACATATAATTCTGTAGGCCATTATTTCCACTAAGAAGAATACTGGCACTGATAAGACTGAACACACAAATGCTGGGAATAATACAAGCATTCCATTATGACAAAAGGATGGGAATAGAAAATTCAAGATCAAACTTTGGGAAAAAGAAAGATTTTTTTTTGGGGGGGGGGGTTGGGAGATGGGATGGATTATGCTCTCAGATTAGCATTGATTTCTGGAAACTGTCTTGACTAGGCCATGCAGTTTTTAATGACAAGATTTCAGAAGTGGTTTGCTATTGTCTCCTTCCTAAGGCTGAGAAAGAAAAAGACTGACCAGCTAGCTTTATACCTAAGGACTATAATTCACAATCTAGTTTCAGGCTCAGAGCCTTAACCACTACACCAAATTGGCTCTTGCTTATGCATGAGCTCCATAGAAGCTGATGTTGAACATTACCAAGGCTGTCAGTGATGACAAATTTATCTCAGCAGATATGAAAAAAATGGAATTGTTTTGACCATGAACGCCCAAGTAAAATCAAAACTTGTGTTGACTGATGAACATGGTTGATTTATTGAAACTACTGAGGAGACCCCTTTCAGATCATCCTGTTAGATTTTCCAAAGAAGGCATGCTACAAGTACTACCAAGCACCCTACATTTGGTGGGTCACATGAAAGTGCCTTCCCTCTTTTGATGCTTCCCTTATGGAAACTCCACACCCCAAAAATAGAGTACATCCTTCATTCTGAGATTTCAGAAGGCCCTCAAGACTTAGTTAAGGTATCAAATCAGGAGCTTCCAGGGAACTGAAGACATATTGAATTGGTTTCATTGCTGAGTTGACTCTATTGCTGGATTAGTTATTTTTGTTTCCTCTTTGCTAATGATTTTTTATCCCTGTTTTTATAATTCCTATTGTTAATAGGATGTGCCTACATACATACATTTATTGGTTTTTATTTGGGTTTTTGCATGTTTGCTGCATGCCTCCCAAAGTTGTTTTTGTGAGATGGAAGCAATTTACCTAATTAATAATTTTCATGGGACTACAACAATGGTATTGGGACTCTATACCCTACATGAGGAAAAATTAATGTTCCACAAAAGATTTATGGTGAGACAAATGAATTTTACTTTTGGAAATTGATATTTGATGAGGGAGATTAAGTGAACTTTTCTAGGTTTTGGTTTTTGTTTTCAATCTGATGATAACTTAAAATTGGCTGACGTAATGAAGATAGAAAAAATTATTTATTTATTTACTTATTTTGTCAAGAGATTATAAGATAACAGGTATAAGTATAAACATAGCTGTGAATACATGAAATGGATACATATAAGAAAAATAAAAAAATAAACAATCGGACAGGGACGGTAGGCATCTTGATGCACCTATGCACACCCCCCACAGACCTCTTTGGAAAATGGCAATTCAATAGAGTATATTTATTTGTCAGCTAGAAAAAAGTCATGGAACTTCGTTGTATATATGATAAATGCAGTGACATTGTTATATGCACAAACTGGAAAAATTCAACATATTTATTGCTGACTGGAAACCCCTTATGTGTTTTGCACGAAACAGGAAAAGAATGATCTTATGATTTAAAGATTAGATGATTTAAAAATGTACTAGAAAAGCACATTTCTTTTTTTTTCTTTTTGTAACCATAGAATAAAAGATAATTTCCTGACTGTACTTATATTTACTGCAGAGAAGATTGGAAGCTATTTTGTATTACATTTCATAATTCTTTTCATCTTTTGTCTTTTTCTTCCTTTTTTCCTTCCTTTCTTTACTTTATATTAGTTACTGTTAGTTTTTATCTGATTTTCGAAAGTCTTAATTTAAAAACTAGGGAAGATAGTGCAACATGTTAGGTATGCTATTAGGAAGATAAATTAAACCTAATTTACCTCACAGGGTCAGAGTAAGTATAAATAAATGAAGTAAGAACTGCAAAGTACATTTCAACACTTTACACACCACTGAATATATTTCAAAATACTTTACCAGGCTTGTTTATAAACAAACAGTAACATGTATACCATGGGCTCATTAAGTCTGCAACCATTTTAATGTACTCAGAATTAAGCTTACTGAATTCAGTGGGATATAGTACTGATTTGAAATGTGTACAAATTATGGTTAAAATGCAACATTTTGTAGAAGAGTAGCCTGATTCATTACAAAAAAATGTATTTAATTTTTTTAAATAAATATTAATAAAATTAAAGTGAACTCAGACAGATTCCATTATAATCAAAGTTGTATGCTCCAGGTTCTGTACAATCACTAATACCAATTGAATGATCATTTGAAGTTTAATTTGCTTTTTGTTTTCTTTCCTTGTTTAATTTTATATCTAGATTTGGATTGTGAAAATTTCTAAAACTAGAGCAGACATAAGCACCCTTTGGTCCTTCAAATAATGTACCATCATTATTCAACTTCTAACATGTTTACTAGAGTCTCTCCAAGCAACCACTTGGAGGGCTGAATATTTTTCCATCCTTGAGCTAATTAATATTTCAGTGACTTTCTAGGTGTGATAGAACTTCAACTATGCTGCATGAATCTCAAAATCATTGTTCCACAGATCTTCTATGATAATAGCAAAATATATTTCAGTTTTTTATTGATGTTACAGTTTTGCAAATCTACTTAACCTTAATATAATATGGTGACAGAATCTACCTTCTTGAAACCAAACCGATATATTACATTTTCCTAAATCTGAACTAAATAATGTTTTAATGACTTTCTGGTGGAGATAGGACCTCAACTATTCTGCAGGAGTCTCACAATCAAAGTCCTCCAAATGAATATAATAGAACTTGCTGAAATGGCCAAATGAAATTATTTGATTAGAGAAAAGACAATACTTACATTTATTGCTGACTGGAACTCCTTACAGACTTTTTGTATAAAAGAGAAAATAATTATTTATGATTTAATATTTGGATGATTAGATAGGATAGACCAACACCATGTCCTCGAAAACCCAACCTGAGAAGATGACCCAATGGTGAATGATCCCATCATACCTTTTACAGTCAAGGTCAAATTAATGGTACCAAACACGGGGGAGGTTGGGGAGCTAGAAGCTGTCATTGATACTGGGTGTTCCAGATATCTTATTGGACTCCCCATCATTGAACAATTGGGCATAAAGACTAACCCGCTAAAACAGATTTGAGCAAATGGATGGAACCTTAATTGGGGGGGGGAGGAGCCACGCAATTGACAGAATTAATCAAGATAGAATTAGGGACCCATTGTGAACTCATACACTTCATAGTGGCCCCCAAGATGTCAGAATCAATAATACTGGGACTTGCATAGTTAGACAAATGGGCTCCGATGATCAAATGGGAGGATGGATTCAGAAAAATCCTTATTGGACTCAGCCCATTGCCCCCTCTTCCATCCACTATAAAGCCACCAGTCAGCTCGAACCCAGAGCCTGAGCCAGCATCCATGGCATCCCACCTTCTCCCAGATATCCACCAGGTACTCGACCAGAACAAAGATTTGGCTAAAGTATTCAGTGAAGAAGAGTGTAATATTTTACCTCCCCATCAAGCCACTGATTATGCCATAGAATTAGAGCCCGGGGCAAAATTACCAAAACCAAAGATGTATTCCATGGTGCCTGCTGAAATGAATGAATTAAGGAAATAGATTGACAACAATTTGGAAGGAGGTTTTATTGAGCCTGCCAAATCAAGACTAGCTGCCCCCATGTTGTTCAAGGTGAAGAAAGATGGCGGGTTGATATTGTGTGTTGACTTGAGAGGCGTGAACGCAGTATATGTCAAAAACATGTATCCTCTCCCTCACTTATTGAACCACCTGTCGAAGGGCAAAGTATTCACCAAGCTAGATCTCTGGGAAGCTTACTACCAGGTCTGCATCAAAGAGGGAGATGAGTGGAAAACTGCTTCTAACTGCACTCTGGGTGGCTTCCAGTTCAAAGTCATGCCTTTCAGACTTCAGAGGGCTCCTGCAGTGTTTATGCAGCTCACCAATGAGGTGCGACACCCACACCTTTACTGGAGAGTCTTTGTGTATCTGAGTGACATACTTATCTTCAGCGAAACCATGGAAGAATATGTTCACTTGGTCCGACAGGTTCTAGAAAAACTTCTAGATGCCAAATTATATGTGAAACTCTCAAAATGAGAATTCCACAAAGAGTCACTAGACTACCTAGGCTACTGAATATTCAACCTGGGGACTGAAATGGACCCCAGAAAAGTGAAAGTGGTGCTGAACTGGCAACCCCCCAGAATCCGAAAACAACTTCAAAGTTTCTTGAAGTTTTCAAACTTCTATAGACAATTCATTCTGTCCTTTGTTGAAGTTGCCCTCCCATTGACAGAGCTATTAAAAATGGGCCTGTCACCCACCAAACCAAAGCTGAGTCAACCCTTGTCTTGGACTATGGACTGTCAGAAAGCGTTTGAGACATTAAAACACTTCTTTGTAATGGAGCCCATCCTCAAGCATCCAGACATGACCAAGCCTTTTATTGCCCAAAGAGATGCAAGTGATGTAGCAGTGGCAGCCATTTTGCTGCAAAAAGACTCTCAAGGCTAATTGGTGCCTTGAGCTTATGTGTCCAAAAAGCCGACAGATACAGAGCAAAGGTGGGCAGTCTGGGAGAAAGAAGCATTCACCTTTTGATGGTCTTTACTGACTTGGAGGCATTTTTTTGAAGGGGCACCAGAGGCCTTTGAGATATGGACTGATCATAAGAACCTCAAGGCTCGAAAGACTCCTAGGAGATTATCGCCCAAACAAGTCTGCTGGGCCCAATATTTCAAGCGATTCAGTTTTGTTAGGGATAACATTGTTTACCCTAACTTGTTTAGGTGAAATAATAACTATGAATCACAGTTAGTGTATGCAGCTTTAACTGTGGAAATAGCAATTAAAGGAGTGGCTATGAAAACAATATAAAAGTAGCAAGACTATGGCTTGCTTTCTCTCTCACTCTCTCTGGCTTTGATGATCCCTGATTACTGCTTGGAATCAAGACTGCATTGCTCGAACGGGAGAGACAACAAAGGACTGATTTTTATATGAACTGACATAGGATATTCTACATGGACTTTGCTAACTGAATACCCCTGAATGGACTGACTACATGGTAAATGAATATTGGACTGTTATTTGACTATGCCATAAACTTATACTGGAATAAACTATATTCTTGATAGCAAAAGCGTATCTGTTATTTTTCCTGTATGTTACTAAACATACAAGCTTAGCTCACTCATTTATCTGTGTGCCTATCTGACTTACGCTGCACATTCTGTTTAGCTTGTCTACCTAACCCTGGTTGGGGAA
>BLBF01020454.1:0-27027 GCA_015471245.1 Laticauda colubrina | reverse complement strand
TTCTAATGTTTGATCTAACATTATGAAATATATATTAAAAAAAAAAAATGAGATGAGGGTCACTGCTGTAATATGGGAGGCCCAAATTACACAGTTCAAATTTTATTATAATGCAAGTGTTTCAATACTGTAATTTATTTTTCCCATCCTATCCTTTCTTTCCCTTTCCTTCCCTTTCTAGCATCATATTCAACTCATCTTCAGGAGAATGACAAAGTATTTAAATGTGATTGCTCTTTCTTCACAATAAAGGGGATAATTGCCAGTGCCTTCTTACTTTAAAAATGAGTGTTGATTGAAGTTAAATGAGTTTAGGCTCTTGAATATTCATGTGCTAAAGCACTGCCCATATTGGGATACATGTATCTGTGGGCTGCTTTTCTCAGCAATAATAGTTATTCTGGTAGTGACAAATACAGTATATTTGAATTAATAGGGAAAGATTCTACAGATCACCTATAATGAATCATTATTAATCTGAATGGTCTTGGTATGGACCAAATTATAATAGGTAGCTATCATAAACAAGATTGGATGAAATATCTACTACTGAACAGCAAGACAAAAAAAATCACCTTTAATTCACCAGTGGATCTGAGTACTTTGATAGGGAGGGAAATCTTTATGTCCTTTTCCTTCATGCTATGTATAATTTTTAACCTCTGAATCATGTTCCCCATAAAATACCCTTTTCAAGCTAAAGTTTTCTAAATATTCTAGCCTTTTCTTATAGGAAGGTATTCAAGCCTCTTGATATTTTAATTACCTTCTTCTTCACTATTTCTATCTCAATTCATTTTCAAGCATGATGACAGCTGTACATAGTAGAACAGATGCAAACATATTGTAGATTTATTTAAAAGCATTGGAGTCTTACCATTTTTTAGTCCTTTCTAAATGATCCCTAGTATGGAATTCATTTTTCACAGTTTCCATTCACTGAGTTCACACCTTCAATCAACTATCCTCTAAATTCTTGTTCCTAGTTTGTTAGAGATAGTTCCGGTCCTATTAATGTGTACACAATATTGGGAAGAGGAGGGCTGCCCCAGTGACCATTACCATATTTACTTGAATTGCATTTATTGCTTAGTGAAAACTCACTTGGGTTTTGGAGCTCTTGTTTAATATTTACCATTTTTAACAGTTTAGTATTATCCAGAAACTGGTCAAACCCTCTGTTTATTCTTGTGACAAAATTATTTATGAACAAGTTCAAATTACCTGGTGCCAACAATTTTTCAGTGAGAAAATTACCAAATTATTCCTATTCAAGCTTTTTGTTTTGAGAAAATTACACATCCATAGATTTTCTTATCTAATAATAAAATTTATTCAAGAGTCTATGATGGGGAACTTTCAAATGCTTTCTGAAAATCCCTGAATGCAATATTGACAGAACTATCTTCATCCACGTGCATCACTTTCACTTCAAAAAAGGTTTGTGATTTTTGTTGAATCTATGCTAATTTTCCCTCATTAAGATTTGTTCTTCTACATTCTTATGCTGGTTGGTTGGTTTTAGATTATCACTTGGCTTAAAACAAATATTAAGGTAGCATGATAATTTTCTGTTTCCTTGACTGTGCTTCTTTTAAAAAAAGCACACTGAGTATCTCACAGATCTCCAACAGTGAACCCAATTTGAGTGACCAGTTATATAGCAACTATACCTTTTTAGAAGCGTTCATTAGGCTCTGCAGAAACTTTATGTCTAGATAGCTGCCAACAAAATCAATGAAATAAATCACTGAAAGTCACATCCTGATGTGGAGGAAGAAGACTGTTTGTTAGGCTACAGAAATTTTCCCATTCAATCAACAAGAATGAACTTCTGAAAACGTATCAAAACGTATCAGAAAGAAATCCTTTATTGAGATGAGACAATTCATGTAGCAGTTAAAAGCAGCATCTAAAGCCCATGTCACACTGCACCAAAGGATGGAAAGAGGATATAAAACGGAGAGAAACACTTGCCATCCGTTGGTTAACGCGATGCATCCATTCTGTACTCACTGCATACGCTTTTCATACCGTCTATCCGTCCAGCATCTGTCTACTGAGATTTAATCCGGACAAAGGGAGGAAACGAAACGGATGCAGAACGGACATGAAGTGTTAGTAGCACGGATGTAGAAAGGATGAAAGTGGAGGCAGCTCGCATATAAAGCATTAAAATGGAAAAAACGTTCGTATAGGGGACGTATCTCGGATATTTAGGATGTCTGCAGGATGTCTAGAGGATGCAGAAGGACACCTAGCGGAAAAATGATATTTCCTATAAAAAGGGGGAGAAATCACCTGGATCTCACTTTCAGTCCAGAAGCCCTGCTGTGCAGACCTCTTCAGCCTTGATCTTGCTCTTGCTCTTCCACAGCATCCAGTCATCTCCACCATGGATCGTCGCACACTCCTTTTGGTAGCCGCCATCATTCTACAACAGTGTGAAGCCCTATACAGGCTCTTTCACCTGTTCTACGCAAGGAAAAGGAGGCATCCAACAAGTGTCTGGGTCCGAAGATGGATCGCGAGAAGAGCTGAGTATGGACTGTATAACAAGCTGAGGGTGGAGCTGAGGAATGAAGACCCTCGTGCATTCCAGAACTTCATGAGGATGCCACCAGCCATGTTTGATGAAGTTGTGGAGTGGCTGAGACCCAGGTTGACCAAGGCAAACACCAACTTCAGGCCCAGCCTGGACCCTAGACTGAAGGTGGCACTGACTCTGTGCCACCTGGCCTCAGGGACCTCCTACAGGAGCATGCAGTATGGATGGAGGGTGCCATCCAACACCATCAGCATTGTGGTCAGAGAAGTGGTGCAGGCCATCATCAAATAATACCTGGAGGAGCTCCTCCAGTACCCCTCCACTGAAGAAGGATGGAAGAAAGTTGCAGAGCAGTGGTATCAGAAGTTGAACTTCCCACATACCGTTGGAGCCATAGATGGGAAGCACGTGACCTGCAAATCTCCAGCCAAGTCGGGGTCCACTTATTTCAACTCCAAGGGCTTCTTCAGCATCATCCTCTTCGCCATGGTCGATGCTGACTACAAGTTCATCTACATCGATGCTTCAGGCAATGGGTCTGCTTCAGATAGCTAGGTATACAACGCCAGTGATCTCAAGGATGGGCTGGAATGCAACCTCATCAGGGGTTTTCCAGATCCAGACCCCTTACCCAATGACACACAAGATGTGCCCTACTTCATTGTGGGTGATGACGCCTTCTCCCTCAGAACCTACCTCATGAAGCCCTACACTTCCAGATGCCTCACCCGTGAAGAGAGGATATTCAACTACAGGCTGTCCAGGGCAAGTAAGGTGGTGGAGAACGCCTTTGGCATCCTGGCCAACAGGTTCCAGGTACTTCTCACCACCAGGCAGCATCGCCCACAGACCGTGAGGAGGATCATGGAAGCTTGCTGCATCCTGCACAATCTCATGCGCACCCGCTACCCAGTGTTGCAGAACAGGCTTGTGGACCATCAACAAGGCAATGGGGACATGGAACCTGGTGAATGGAGGCAAGGGGGAAACCTGATAGACACTGTGGATGTGCAAGGCCCCAACAGAGCTTCACATGAAGGGAAGAAGCAGCGCAAACTCCTCAGACACTGGTGCAACTCCCCAGCTGGAGCAGTGGAGTGGCAAGACAGGATGGTAGATGCTTAATGGATGCTTCCTTCACCTGTCTCATCGCACTGATGAGATTGTGCCATGTATGTTGAGTGGCCCTACAATGAACATGGCATTTAATAAAGAGTTGTGTTTATGTTGAAATGTGTTGATGAATGATTACATTGTTATTGAAAATAAAGGGCCATAGGTGTGGCACCTGAGAGGGTGGACCATACAGTCCCACTATGCTTGCACTGGAGGCTTATCTATCCCACAGCTATTACCCATTCCACAGGTATCCCTGCCCATCCCACTGCTATCCTTAACCATCCCACTGGCATACAAAGGCTTAAACCATTTCTAAAAGTTTCCACCAAGACTTTATTGACTAAAAGAACTGAACCAAGTGTGTGAAGCAAAGATAATCTTTATTAATAACAAACTGTAAAAGCAAAATGACCCAAGTAAAGTGTCCAAAGCAAAGATAAAGTCAACAGGTAGCAACCCAGTCTCTGGCACTCTTCTCAGTCACTCTGAGGCATGCCCATAGTCTCAGGGGTGAAGGGTCCAGGTGCTGTGGAGGTGGCTGCTGCTGGAGT
The DNA here is from genome assembly GCA_015471245.1 of Laticauda colubrina. NCBI lineage: Eukaryota > Metazoa > Chordata > Lepidosauria > Squamata > Elapidae > Laticauda > Laticauda colubrina. Next base: position 22,809 of record BLBF01020454.1, on the reverse strand, counting down.
GCTGGTCTGAGGCACCATTGGGATGCCTGGCCCTGAGAGGACAAAAGGAGATGGTGTGTGGAGGAAGCTCTCAGAGAGCTGGCTCAGTCCTGTGATGTTGAGAGCCCCTTCCTCCAGGACATGGGGTGTCAGTCCCAAGACCAATGACAGATGTTCTGAGTCTGGGCTTGGCTGTGGGGTGGAGGAAGGAAGAGTATAAGGGGGCTGTCTGATCTGCAGGTGAGCAAAGTGAGGTGTGGGTGGCATCTGTGGCATCAGTGGCATCTGTGGCACCGGTGGCATCGGTGGCATCGGTGGTGTTGGTGGCATCGGTGGCATCTGTGGCATTGGTGGCATCAGTGGTATCTGTGGCATCGGTGGCATCGGTGGCACCTGTGGTGTGCGATGTACCTGTGCCTGGACTGGGAAGGGCTGTCTGTGCTGCTGGAACTCCTGCTAGCAATAACCTTGGTAGGTGAGGGGCTGTGGAAAGCCTTGGAAGGTCTGTGACATCACCTGGGGTGGCGGAGCAGAAATGGAGTGGGTCAGAGCAGGTTCAGCTGGGCCTGGAGGGTGGTGCAGAAGACCTGTGATCCTCTCCTTTATCACCTGGTAGTGGGATTCGGACATGTCCATGAGGGTCCTCACATATGTGAGGAAGGGCTTTCTGTTAGAGGATGGTATGTCGGTGTGTACCAGCTGAGAAAGGAGATATACACTGCTTTTGATGGTGTCCCTGATCTCCAGCAGGACAGTGTGGCTCTGTCCCTCCGGTCTGGCTTTCTGCCTGCTTTCTGTGGAGGTGGAGCTGGGGGTGGGGGTGGGTTGGTCTCTGGTGGAAGTGGCCTCTTCTTGCTCCAACTGCATCAGGGGGTCCTCCACGTGCTCCGCCATGGGGAGTGCAGCTGTCGGGGAGGTGTCCGTCATGGGGCACTCCACAGATACCTGCCTGGACATAGGAGCTGACTATTGGCCAGAAGAGGACTGGCTCTCTGTGGGCTGCCTGAGAGTGAGGATAGACAGAGGGGCTACTCCTCGGTGGCGGATCTCACCCTCCAAGAAGCTGCACTTTGCCATCACGTAGGTCTCCCGGTCGGTGAGCTTGACTGCGGCCTGGCCAGACTTCTTGAGGTGTAGCTTCCCGTACCAGGTGTGCATGTGCTTCCGCCACCCGAGGAGGACCTCCGAAGTGTAGCCCAGGCTCTCTGCCTTCTCTCTCCAAGCCGCCTTCTTCCGCTTGGTGTCTCGATAGAGCCTGTGTCCCTTCTGCCAGAGGTATTCGTTCTCCCTCAGCCATTCGAGCACCTCATCCTCATGTTCCTCTTCGATGGAGTACTGTCTCCTCTCCCTATCTTGCGAATGCCTCTTCCTCCCTCTGGCAGGGACCTCTGGGCCCTCATCAGTAGGGCTTCAAGGTTCTAGGGGCTGCTCCACCACACCACCACCACCACCACCAGCAGCAACAGCAGCAGCAGCACCAGCAGCACCAGCAGGACTAGCAGCACCAGCAGCACCAGCAGCACCAGCAGCACCAGCAGCACCAGCAGCACCAGCAGCACCAGCAGAACCAGCAGGACCAGGAGCACCAGCAGGACCAGGACCAGTGCCAGCAGAGTAAGCACCAGCAGAAGCACCAGCACCAGGAGCAGCACCAGCAGAGTAAGCACCAGCAGAAGCACCAGCACCAGGAGCAGCACCAGCAGAAGCACCAGCACCAGCAGAGTCAGCACCAGTAGCAGAAGCCCCAGCAGAAGCAGAGTCAGTGCCAGGGGGTGGGATGGTGGCCCTGTCCTTCTTGCCATTGCTGGCAGGAGTAGGCACAGGCTTCCTCTTCTTCCCCATGGTTGTTGGCTGGAGATGTGTCTGGCAGAAGGTCTTTCCTCTGAATGGTGACCTGTTTGTGAGCTGCCTCCTTTTATATCCGCGGGGCTGATGCAATGCAGCCTCCCCGCATGTGCAATGAACGTTTTGCATCCACTAGGCATCCGCTAGGCATCCGCTAGGTGTACGTGATGCATCCGCATCATCTGCTAGGCATCCGCTCTGCATCCACTCCTTCCGCTGCATGTCCACTTCGCTGTGCTCTCCTGGAAGCCGTGCGGATGTGTCATCCGCTTCCAGCTGCTTCCTATTCTCGGCTTCCGTTGAGCATCTCCTTAACATCCTCGCTACGTCCTCTCCCCGTCCGTTCCTTTCCGTTGTTGTCCCCTCTGTTTATGCAAATTTGGGGCACTTTTGAGAGTGGATAACAACGGATGGAACATTTTCTCGTCCACTGTGTCCTTTTTACATATGTTTTGCATCCGTTGGCCGATGTGACCTAGCCTTAATGTCTCTTAGGCATGCAGAGATAGATAAGGGAGTTTAAAACTCCTCCCCTTATCTTGATGTGTATTTAGTAAAACAAAGAGCCAACATATGTATGCTCCCCACCCCTTTTTAGAACAATCTTTTTCAGAGTTTCCCAGGGCATACCTAATTCCCACATCCACTTTTTTTAATGATCTTTTTCAGAGTTTCCCAGGGCAAATCTAATTCCCCCCACCCCCTTTTTAGAACATTTTTTTTCAGTTCTCCAGGCCACATCTCATTGTAGAATTTTTATGGTCTCTTTATCTCCTGGCTGTCTCTCTCAGAGATGATAGGTTCTGGTCATCTAGATTTCACCTCTCCATTGTATCATGTTTAGGTTATACAAATTCGATATCAGATTAAATAATATTCAGGTTACATCAAGAAGGATTTCTTTGTCAGACCCTCCCCTTTTCTTCTTCCATTGAAGAAATGACAGATACATGGATCTGACATCTTGTCCTACTTAAAAAACAGATAGGTCTATCTGGAGAAAACCGAAATCATGCATTACATTTGCAATTTAGGATGGTTTATCAGGGTATTTTAGGTGGAACTTTTGTAGTAATGTGGCTACTTTTACATGTTGTTTGGCTATCCACTCATTATCTGGGGAAGGACGGTGTTTCCTAGCTACTAAATATTGTGTGGATCCCCAATGAGTGCTGGAATCAAGGATATCTTTGATTTCAAGATGTTGTTCCCCATATATCATGATGAGAGTTGGAGGTGTGGGAAGGGGGGGGTCTGAGGTTTGAAGTGATCTCCGGTTTGAGCAAGCTACAGTGAAATACTGGATGAATCTGCCTAAGTGTTTTGAGGAGTTGAAGCTCTTCCGTTATGGGGTTAATAATTTTGGAGATGGGGAATGGGCCAATGAATTTTGGCCCGAGTTTCTTAGAGGGTTGTAATTATTTTAAGAATTTTGTGGACAAATATACATGGTCCCTAATCTTGAAAGATGTAGGATCCAGCATTTTTTTGTCTGCTTGAACTTTAAAAGCTGCTCTAGCTTCCTGTTATGCTAATGTTACCACTGACCATCTGGCTTGCAAGTTATTTATCCACACCTTAAGGGAAGGGATTTCAGGTTCTTTGGTCGGTAGTTCTGGCATGGGGTTGAATTCTTGGCCCATGGCTACCTGGAATGGATTGAACCCCATGCTGCTATTGACTGAGTTATTGTATGCTACTTCTGCAAAAGGAAGAAGGTCAGTCCAATTGTCCTGTTGGTAATTAATAAAACATCCTAAATATTGTTCTAATATGCAGTTCACTCTCTCTGTTGATCCGTCAGTTTGGGGATGGCTTGATGATGACAACCCCTGGGTGGAGCCTAATAGGTTTAAAAATGCCCACCAAAATTTGGATATGAACTGAACACCCCTATCTGAGATAATCCAGTGGGGAGTTCCATGAAGGCTTTGCAGCTGGAATCTTTTGGCATGTAATAAAGGGAAAAAAGATCAGTTACCACCCAAATGACAGTATTTCCAGCACTTTCAGGAAGCTCCACTGTAAAGTCCATAGAAATCTCTTTCCAGGGTGCAGAAGGGTCTGCTACTGTCTGTAAAAGTCCAGGAGATTTTCCTTGTCTTCTCTTTGCGGCAGCACAGGTGGGGCAGCTTGCAAATAATTTTCAATGTCCTTTTTGAGAGACAGCCCCCAAAATTGTCTTTGATGATTTATCATCAAATCATCAATGATTGTCTTTGAAAGATTGACCTTTGATGAGGTGCAGGGTTTTTACAAACCCAAAGACTCTATTTTAGAGTCGTGGCAGTGTTTTACGAGGTCCATTCTCTGGCTTGCAGAGACATAAAGTTTGTTTTCTACCCAGGCCAGTCCATCTTTGATTAAACAAGTGTTTTTGTTAGCCTGGAGCCAGTTGTCCTTAAATATTGCCTCCTTAAATATTGATGTCATTGTGTCTTCAGTCAATGAGGATTTTCTTTTCTCTTGTGCCCAGGTGATTACTTTGGCGGCTAGTTGGATCAGTTGGATCATCGGTTTTATAACCTCAATCTTTTTGCTGTTGTATTGGGTTTTTCTGGACAGTGCATCTGCTTAGACGTTCTTTCCAGAAAAAATATTTGAGAGTGAAATTAAAATGTTCAAAATATTGAAATTTGAAAATGTTCAAAAACACCTTGCTTGTTTTTCGGAGAGTTTCTGTGGATTACTCAGGGCTTTCAGATTTTTGTGATCAGTCCACATTCAAAGGGGATTTGATTTCTTTCCAGGAAATGTCTACATGTGAACATTGCCCACCGCACAGCATATGCCTCTTGCTCCCATATGGCCCATCTTTGCTTGGTTTCCATTAGTTTCTTGGATGTATAAGCACATGGTTATAATTGTCCACTTCCATTCTTTTGGAGGAGGACTGCTCCAACTGCAACATCACTAGTGTCTGCTTGGATGACAAAAGGTTGTTTGGGATCTGGGTGCTTAAGGACTGGTTCTGCTGAGAATAGATGTTTGAGTTTCTCGAATGCCGTTTGGCATTCCATTGTCCAGATAAGGGGTTGCCTTGGTTTGGGTTTCTCCCCCCCCCCATTGTCTTTCGCAAGTTTGTGATAGGGAGGGCAATATTTGCAAAAGCTGGAATGAATTGGCAATAAACGTTTGCAAACCACAGGAAGCTTTGCAGTTGTCTGTGGGTGTGCGGTGGATCTCAGTCCATTACAGCTTTTACTTTCTGTGGGTCCATCTCTATTCCCTCATGGGATATTCTATATCCCAAGTAGTCAATTTTTTCTTGGTGGAATTCACATTTGGAGAAATTTGCATATAGTTTAGCATCTAAGAGCTTTTTGAAGACTGCACGGAATAGCTTGATGTGTTCTTCCATCGTTTCCGTGTAGAACAAAATATCATCAAGATACACTAGAACCCCTTTATATAAAAATTCATGAGGGTTTCACTTATCAATTGCATAAACACAGCAGGCGCTTCTTGCAGTCCAAAGGGGAGCACTTTTAATTGGTAACATCCCAATGGTGTGTTAAATGCTGTCTTCCACTCATCCCCTTCCTTTATTCTTATGAGGTAATATGCCTCTCATAGGTCTAATTTTGAAAAAAAAAATTCCTTTTGAGATGTGGGCTAACATGTCCTTCATGAGGGGAAGTGGATACATATTCTCTATGCAAATCATGTTTAATTTTTTTGTAATTAACACACAAGCGAACTGAGCCATCTTTCTTTTTGCGGAATAACACTGGGGCAACTCTTTTTGGTCGGGCGGGTTCGATGAAACCCCTTTTAAATTTTTGTCGATAAATGCTCTGAGTTCTTTTAGTTTTCTGGGAGGCATGCAGTACATTTGTGGTTTTGGGAGTTTAGTCCCTGGTAGGATTCCGATAGTGCAGTCTGTGGCGCGATGGGGTGGGAGTTCATCATAAACTTCCTTGCTAAATACTTGCGCCAAATCCTGATACTCATTGGGGATGTTAATGGGTTCAGCTGACTGTCTGGTCATGGCTGACTCTCTGTTCTCTGTTCCTTTCTTTATCCTTTCTATATTTGCAAATACTATGTCTCTGTGGAATTGTATGGTTCCTCTCCTCAAATTTATTTTTGGATTCCATTTCCGCAGCCATGTGAGACCTAGGACTAGGAACTCTTCCATTCCCGGGGCTAAAATGAATGTGAGCATCTTACTATGGTTCCCTAATCCTATTTTCAATGGTTCTCTGGTAAACCTAGCTGGCTCCCCCCCCCCTCTGCTATAGTTCCATCTAATTGGCAGAAAGCGACAGGATTTTCCATTTCTTTCAGTTGAAGCCCCAATTTCTCTGCAAGGGAGGGATTTATTAGGCATTGGGTGCATCCCGAATCCAGCAATGCTGCAACTTTCTCCTTCTTCCCTCAGCTGGGGATAAACAGTCTGAGGGGTAGAGTGATTGATTCAATTGTGTTGCTTACCAGCAGGTCATCTTCCAGATTGCTTTCAGACTGGCTCAGGTCCCCTCAGACCATTGGGAGTTCTTCCTCTGGGTTGGGGGGTGGATTGGAATCCCACAGCTACTCGGCCTCTCAGTCCAGTCTCCTTTCCTCAAAGGCTGGATGTTCAAGGTGTCCCCCCTGATGGGTGGCCTGTACTCGGGATCCCTGGGTTTGGAAATTTTGCCCATATTCTTGCATGTAGGTGAGGATTTGCATCAGGAAAAATCCCAGTTTATGGGGATCCCCATAAAATTTTACTTCCAGGGGTGGGACCTTCCTCTGCAGTTGTATGTCTCTGGGTTGGGCAAGGTTAATCCCCTGTTCTGTGGTGTTTAGGGGTTGGGTACCTGGTATGACTGCTGGTTCTTTAGCTTGTCCCACTGCCCGATCATTCTCAGCTGAACCTGGGGTGTCAGCTTGGGTTCTTTCATTTTCTGGTTCCCTCACTCTCCTATGTTGGCATCCTCGTACATCCCTCACCTCGAGGTTTTCCAGGGCTTCCCTCACAAGGTGATTTATGTACCATCTCAGTCAGTCATCGGCTGGTGGCTCCTTGCCCCATCCTTCCTGATACAATAGGGCCTCCAGCTGAAATTTCCATCCAGCTTTATGATTGCCCTGGGTGAGGGACACTCCTCTGGTTCTTCTGTCCCAGCTGTCTCTCTTTCCTATGCCTATAGACCACCGGGGCTTTATGGAGGTTTTGTAGGCAGTGTTGCTATTTTCAATGTGGGTGTGCCTACTCAACCTACTTGGGGTGCACCGAGTCAGTATCTGGCTGGGTAACTGTTGATGTTTCTCCCTAGCATTTGGCTTCCCCTTGGTCCTTGCTGTACTCAGACATTTTCCTTTCTTGTAGGGTCCCCTTGGTAGAGTGAAGGGTTTTGTTTTGTTTTAATTCCTCTCCGGGCTGATCTCTATTGCAGAGGCTGCTTTATGTCAGGCTACAGAACTTTTCCCATTCAGTCAATGAGAATGAACTTCTGAAAACGTATCAAAACGTATCAAAAAGGAATCCTTTATTGAGATGAGACAATTCATGTAGCAGTTAAAGGCTGTGTTTAAGGTCTCTCAGGCATGCAGAGATAGATAAGGGAGTTTAAAACTCCTCCCCTTATCTTGATGTGTATTTAGTAAAACAAAGAGCCAACATATGTATGCCCCCCACCCCTTTTTAGAACAATCTTTTTCAGAGTTTCCCAGGGCATATCTAATTTCCCCACCACCCACTTTTTAGAACGATTTTTTCAGAGTTTCCCAGGCCACATCTCATTGTGGAATTTTTATGGTATCTTCATCTCCTGGCTGTCTGTTTCAGAGGTGATAGGTTCTGGCCATCTGGATTTCATCTCTTCATTGTATCATGTGTAGGTTGTAGAAATTTGATATAAGATTAAATACACTGCTCAAAAAAATAAAAAGAACACACAAAAAAAGACATCCTAGATCCAAATGAATGAAATATTCTTATTAAATACTTTGTTCATTACATGGTTGAATGGGCTGACAACAAAATCACACAAAAATTATCAATGGAAATCAAATTTAGCAACCCATTGAGGTCTGGATTTGGAGTTACACTCAAAATTAAATTGAAAAAAAAAAACACTACAGGCTGATCCAACTTTGATGTAATGTCCTTAAAACAAGTCAAAATGAGGCTCAGTCATGTATGTGGCCTCCACGTGCCTGTATGACCTCCCTATAATGCCTGGGTATGCTTCTGATGAGGTGGCGGATGGTCTCCTGAGGGATCTCCTCCCACACCTGGACTAAAGCATCCCCCAACTCCTGGACAGTTTGTGGTGCAACGTGGCGTTGGTGGATGGAGCAAGATATGATGTCCCAGATGAGCTAAATTAGATTCAGGTCTGGGGAACAGGCGGGCCAGTCCATAGCATCAATGCCTTCATCTTGCAGGAACTGCTGACACACTCCAGTTACATGAGGTCTAACATTGTCTTGCATTAGGAGGAACCCAGGGCCAACCTCACCAGCATATGGTCTCACAAGTGGTCTGAAGATCTCATCTTGGTACCTAATGGCAGTCAGGATACCCTCTGGCGAGCATATGGAGGTCTGTGCAGCCCCCTACGGAAATGCCACTCCACACCATTATTGACCCATTGCCAAACTGGTAATGCTGGAGGATATTGCAGGCAGAAGAATGTTCTCCACGGTGTCTCCAGACCCTGTCACATCTGTTACATGTACTCAGTGTGAACCTGCTTTCATCTGCACAGGGTGCCAGTGGCGAATTTGCCAATCTTGGTGTTCTCTGGCAAATACCAATGTCCTGCATGGTGTTGGGCTGTAAGCACAATCCCCACTTGTGGACATTGAGCCCTCATACCACCCTCATGGAATCTGTTTCTGACCATTTGAGCAGCCACATGCACATTTGTGGCCCACTGGAGGTCATTTTGCAGGGCTCTGGTAGTGCTCCTTCTGTCCCTCCTTGCACAAAGGCGGAGGTAGCGGTCCTGATGCTGGATTGTTGCCCTCCTACGGCCTCCTCCACGTCTCCTGATGTACTGGCCTGTCTCCTGGTAGCACCTCCATGCTCTGGACACTACACTGACAGACACAGCAAACCTTCTTTCCACAGCTCGCATTGATGTACCATCCTGAATGAACTGCACTACCTGAGCCACTTGTGTGGGTTGTAGACTCCATCTCATGCTACCACTAGAGTGACAGCACCGCCAGCATTCAAAATGGACCAAACCATCAGCCAGTAAGCATAGGAACTGAGAAATGGTCTGTGGTCACCACCTCCAGAACCCCTCCTTTATTGGGGATGTCTTGCTAACTGCCTATGCTTTCCACCTGTTGTCTATTCCATTTGCACAACAGCATGTGAAATTGTCAATCAGTGTTGCTATCGAAATGGACAGTTGATTTCATAGAAGCGTGATTGACTTGGAGTTACATTGTGTTGTTTAAGTGTTCTCTTTATTTTTTTTGAGCCGTGTATATTCAGGTTACATCAAGAAGGATTTCTTTATCAGAGTCCCTCCCCCTTTTCTTCTTCCATTGAAGAAGTGACAGATACACTGATCTGACACTGTTTTACTTGTTCTTAGGCTCAGTCACATCCTAAAAGACTATCTGAAGCAAGCTTTGCAGGCTCTGATTCCTAATGCATTCAAGAAGATCAGGATTTTACCAGAGGTTTGCAAGCCCAAGAAACTTAGGAGAAAAGATATTCCTGGATATCTGTTTCCTGAGACCTTCAAAAACTGTGTTGTTAAGAACAATCCTGAATAGAGTTCTGGACATGCATATTTTGCATACCTTTGCTCTTTGAAATGTCACAATGAGAGCTGCTTGGTGGCCCATTGATTTGTCCTACTTGTTCTTCTTGTCAACAGAAGGATGTTGTTCTTCCAGACAGCCATCCAAATTTTCTAACTCTCTCTACTCTGAAAATTATAATCATTCCTTCTACCTTATATCAAAAGAAATGTTTTGGAGAAAATGAGTCCACAGATACTGTGTTTCTCCAACAATACAGCCTCCACCAATAGGAGGCCCCACCATGTTTTATAGGCATTAAATTTATAAAATCGAATTAAGCCACTCCCCCCAAATTAAGGCCCATATTAAACATGCGAAATAGGCGGGGAGGGAATGGTGGGGGGACTTGCATTTAGGAAGTACTTGCATGCTTGGATATGGTGCTACCTGCATTGGTGGGGCACTTCATACCGGGAGACCTTTCACCACCGTTGCTTTTTCTTCTCCCTTGCTGCGCTTGATGCTGGGAAGGAGGGCCCGCCTGTCAGCTTTGCCTGGGGTGCCCAGCGCAGCAAGTGCCTCCCCACCAAACCCTCCACTCATTCCGCCAGGGCCGCGCCAGAGCCATGCGGGCTGGGCAGAGCCAGGAAAGTGAGCCATGGGTGAATGCATGCCTCCTCCTGCCCCTCGTTCCCAAATCTCACCCAGGTGAGCAGCGCTTCGCTTGCTGTACAAAGCTGCAGCTTCCTTATCTCTCAGCAAGCAGAAGGAACTGGCTGCCGCCACCTCCTTAGCCGTAGCACAGACCTTGCGGGGAGAGAAAGAGAGAAAGAGGGAGAGATCCTCTCAGACGAGCGCCTTCCCTCAGAATGCAGCGACAGGAGCGCCTGAAGCCAAGTGTCTCCTCAGGGCTCTGGGTGCAGAAAGGAGCCCTGACTGGCCGCATGTGGCTGTGCCAAATGCTGCAGCGTTCTTCTAATGCCGCGGCAGCAAGGGAGAAGGAAAAGGTCTCCCGAACCCCAAGATGTCGTCGCCCGCCCACCCGAGGATGCAAGAGGAGGAATTAAGTCACCCCTGAAAAGACGGCCCAGCCGTTTTTTCGGGGGTCAAAAAATATAAGGCCCGGCCTTATAATATGAGAAACAGGGTAGCAATGAGATGATGACTTCATTTGTTGAAACTTTAGGAATATGTTTTTAATAAGTTATGCCAAAATAGATGGGAGACAATTTTGTGTGAAAACTGAAATAATTGCAAAAGCCTCCAAGAGCCTGAGAAACACAGTAGTCTGAAATTACCTAAGCATCTGTATTAATCTTTGTAAATGAATCTTTGTTAATTTGTGATTTTGATAATGTGGACATACATTTCTTTCTTGTCAATTTCTTACCAAGTGACAGATGTTGTGACTGGAGAGGTAGTACACTTAGGAAACAGTTTTTTTAAAATGCCATTGCTTCCAGAATGCTTCCACCTGAACAAAAAGATATCTGCCTTTCATACTTTGTTGAGGGATGAACGTTAGCTATCTACAGCTGGCAAGCAGGCTGCAAAGGAAAGCATTCTGCAGAGGAAAGCAGAATGCCTGGGTCAATGATTGTGAAGCTGTATTTGAGATTTTGTTGAATATCCAATAGAAAGCGAAGTCTGGCTCATTGCTGAGGTGAATGCAATAAGCATAATGATCAATTTTATAAACAATAATTTGAAAACAATAAAAACATAGGAATGCATTGTTAGGAAGTTTGATGAATTTTTTTTTCACATAGCAATATACAGGGCAGCAAAATGGTTGAAAATAATAGTGCACAATATCAAATTTATCATAAAGAACTAATTTATGTCTGGATTTGGAATTATATCCTGTCAGATTGTAAACAAAAGCTCAAATTACACCAAACTAAAACATACCAAAACAAACAAAATCAACTTTTGCTTACAGATAACTAGCAGAAAACAGATAGCAACCTAAAACTAATAAGGATACCAGTGCATGCAAAATAGATGTTTGTGCAGATAAGATTATCAACTTTGATGCCAACCAAAACCAAGCATTTAATAGTGAGTGCCATACCATGTGCATTAATCAAACAGGTGGCAAGAAAGTAAGGGCAGGTAGGCACAACACAGGTTATGTAGACAGTAAACACAGTGTCAGACATAAAGATCTCAAGTGCCTATACACAAATGCACAAAGTCCGGGGAACAAACAGGGTGAAGTTGAACTATGAATACATGAAGGTAAATATGATATAATTGGAATAACAGAAACTTGGCGGGATGAAACCCATGATTAGAACATGCTGGTAGAAGTATACAATCTATTCAAAAAACAAACAAACAAACAGACCCCATAAAAGAGGAGGTGAAGTTGCACTGTATGTAAAGGACCACTATATTGCCGTAGAAATGCATAAAACCAAAGATGAAAACCTTCTAGAATGCAGATGAGTCAACACAAAAGAAAAAAAGAATGACATGGCCTTAGGTGTATATTATAGGACATCCAAACAAGCAGAAAAAATAGATGTCCTTTTTGCCAGCCAACTAGCAAACATATGCAGGAAACACACAACAATAGTAATGGGGGACTTCAATTATCCTGATATCAATTGGAAAACTAATTCTGCACTAAGTTAAGTTCCTAACAAACCTAGCTGACAACTTTGTTGTCCAAAAGGTAGAGGGTGAAACTAGAGGGACAGCCATACTGGACTTAATTCTTACAAACAGAGAAGAAGTGATAGAGGGAGTTGAAACTGCGGGAACCTTGGGTGAGAGTGACCATGTCATAGTAGAATTCAACATAACACAAACACAAGTAACAGAATATAATGACACCAGAGTTCTGGATTTTAAAAGAGCTGATTTCAATAAATTCAGAGAGAACTTGGGAAAGATTCCAGGGATGAAAATCCTAAAAGGGAAAACAACTCGAGAATCTTGGGAAACTCTGAAAAGTATGATGATAGAACAATATGATCCGGACAATACCACTGAGAAAGAAAAACAAGAAATCCAAGAAGAAATCAGCATGGCTGCATAAAGATCTCTCTGGAAAATTGAAAGAAAAAAAGGACAAGTACAAAAAATGGAAAGAAGGATATACAACTAAAGGCCCTGTCCCGCTGCATTTATGGATGCAAAGAGGATGTAAAATGTCAAAAAAAAAAGCTTGCCATCCATTGGAAAATGCTATGCATCTGTTGTGTACTCATTGCATATGTGTTTCATACGCTCTATCCGTTGAGGATACGTCCACTGCGATTTCATCCATGAAAAAAGTTTTGAGCTGCACAAAACTTTGTGAATGGATGAACTTTCCGCTGTGTATGATGTAAATCCATGACATTCAAGCAACAAATGTTCTATGTCCGTTTATCATCCGTTAAACGTCCGCTGTATCCTCTTTGTATCCTCTGGGCATCCTTGCAAGTCACATCTGCTGCAGCTGAAAATGGAAAGAGGGAGGAAGGAAAGGGTACATGGAATGTCTATACATTGTTTGTAGCACGGAAGTAGAAAGGATGCGTTTGTATCCGATATACATCCACACGGCATCTCCTTTCTTTCCTTTAGGCGTACGTGATGCATCCGCTTCAACCGCTATGCGTCCGCTTCAAAATTCTCCCCCGGATCCCCTTCAGAGGTGTCATCCACTTTCATCCGCTAGGCTTCCTATGAACATTCGTTTAACATCCCCGCTACATACTACCCACATCCATTCTTTTCCGTTCTTTTCCATTCTGTTTATGCAAATTTTTGCCACTTGTTGAAGTGGATGACAACGGATGGAGCCAACCCTGAAATTTTGCTTGTCTGCTGTGTCCTTTATGCATACGTTTTGCGTCCGTCGGCCAGTGGAACCTAGCCTTAAAGCAGAATATCAGCAGATAGCCAGAATCTGCAAAGACGAAGTCAGGAAAGCAAAAGCTCAGAGTGAACAGAGACTTGCAGCAAAAGTCAAAGATAATAAAAAAAGTTTCTTCCAACATAGAAATAATGAGAAAAAAATCAAGGAAACAGTCAGTCCACTAAAGAGAGAAGATGGCAAGGAAATAACAGGCAACAGAGAGAAAGCAGAACTGCTTAACTCATTCTTTGCATCCGTCTTGATGGAAAAAGAAACTACAACTCAACCTACCAAAAACATAACTGTAAAAGACAGACCAGAAATAAAAGTTAAAATAAGTAAAAAAAATAATTATAAGAGAACACCTGTCTGATCTTGATGAACACAAATCACCAGGGCCTAATGGATTACATCCCAGAGTTTTAAAGGAGCTGGCAGAAGTCATCTCAGAACCACTGCACCATATCTTTCAAAAATCCCGGAGCATCGGGGACCTACCAGAGGACTGGAAAAGAGCTGCATCGGGGACCTACCAGATGACTGGAAAAGAGCTGATGTAGTTCCCATCTTCAAAAAAGGGGAAAAAAAAACAGACCCAGGAAACTATAGACCAATCAGCCAAACATCAACATCCAAGAAGATACTGGAAAAGATAATTTAAAAAAAACAGATCTGCTAACATCTAGAAACAAGTTAAGTAATAACTCATAGTCAGCATGGGTTTGTTAAAAACAGATCATGCCAAACCAATCTTATTTCATTCTTCAACACAGTGACTAAATTAGTAGTCCAGCAAAATACTGTGGACATAATATATTTAGATTTCAGCAAGGCATTCGACAAAATAGACCACAACCTATTTCTTAGTAAGCTAGAAAAAAGTGGAATAGATAGCACCACCACTAGATGGACTCGCAACTGGATGGCAAACCATACTCAGTGAGTAGTCCTTAATGGGCCGAAGTCTACATGGAGGGAAATAAGCAGTGGGGTTCTACAAGGTCTGTCTTAGGTCTGTCTTATCATTTGCAGATGATACTAAGCTGGAAGGAAAAGCTAACAATCAAGAAGATAGGATCAAGATCCAGATGGATCTTGACAGACTAGAACACTGGGCCATATCTAACAAAATGAAATTCAGTGTAGAGAAAAGTAAAGTCCTACACTTAGGCAAGAAAAACCAAAAGTACACATATAGACTGTGTGAAACCAGGCTCAATAGCAGTAACTGTGAGAGGGATCTTGGAGTCTTAGTGGACAACCAACTAAATATGAACCAGCAGTGTGCAGCAGCAGCCAAAAAAGCGAATGCAATCCTAAGTTGTATTAACAGAGGGATACAATCAAGATCAAGGGAAGTACTAATACCACTCTAAAAATCCTTAGTAAGACCACACCTAGAGTACTGCATCCAGTTTTGGTCACCACATTATAAAAAAGATATTGAGACTCTAGAAAAAGTACAGAGAACAGCAACCAGGATGATTAGGGGACTGGAGGCTAAAACATACAATGAAAGGTTGAAGGAACTGGGCTTGGCTAGTCTAAGAGAAGGACTAGTCTTCCAATATTTGAGGGGCTGCCACAGGGAGGAAGGGGTCAAGCTATTTTCTGAAGCACCCGTAGGCCAGACAAGGAATAATGGATGGAAACTGAACAAGGAGAGATTTAACCTGGAAATAAGGAAAAACTTTCTGACAGTGAGAACAATCAACCAATGGAACAGCTTGCCCTCAGAAGTTGTGAGAGCGCCATCACTTGAGACTTTCAAGAAGACATTGAACTGCCATTTATCAGAAATGGTGTAGGGTCTCCCCCTTGGGTGGGGGGTTGGACTAGATGACCTATAAGGTCCCTTCCAACACTGATTATCTTTATTTATCTGTATCTTTATGTCAGGGAGAAGTGAACTGTCCCCTCTTCCTAATAGCTGTTTTCTATATACACAGATCTGTTGTTTTTAAAAAATAGTCTTTAATTATGTATACCCCCCATTATAGTTTGACATACTGTGCCTCAGATTCAAGTTTACCAATTCAATAAAAAATTGTACCTAAAAGAAGAATGCTGATGGCAAGAAACATTAACCTAATGTCTTTTATGTAATGTCTATAAAACTAAAATACAGTGAATATTTCTTATGCAGAACATGACATGAGTTTCTGAAAGGAAAAGTTGTTTTGTTATCTATCTGCCTATCATCTATCTATCTATCTATCTATCTATCTATCTATCTATCTATCTATCTATTTTTCTTTTATAAATTTATTTATTTCATTTTTAAAACAAAATTACAAATCTTTATTTACATTAACAGAATTGTGTCATTAGTAGTACATATATTTATTTTTATATCTAAACATCAATTCTTATTTCTATGTTCTACTCATTTATACCACCTATCCCAAACCACAGAATTGTCCGATTCATCCTTACCTTTCAATTTCAATTGGAGTTTATCCATCTCCGCACAGTCCAGTATTTTCTGTATCAGGTTTTCTTTGGATGGTATCTTTTCTGTTTTCCAGCCCTGTGAGAAAGCTATCCTCATTGCTGTTATTATATGTAAAATAATACATTGGATATTCTTACTAAATTTATCCTTAATTATTCATAATAAAAATATTTCAGGTTCAAATTCTAATTGGTATTCTGTATTTTCTTGTAACCATCTTTGTGTCCAATATTTTTTTGGCCTCTGGGCATTGCCACCACATTTGCAAAAATGTTCCCTCTTTTTGTTTACATTTCCAACATTCTGATTTTGTATTCGGATATATTTTGATCAGTCTTGCTGGGGCTAAATGCCATCTATAAAACATACTGATTTTCTTTGTAAGCTATTGACAATGTTAATTTGCTATTTTTAATCCACATTCTTTCCCAGTCTTCTAACCTTATATTATGACCCATGTGCCTTGCTGTCAGGCGGAGCTCCATTCAAAATCCAGGAAAGAAATACTTAGACTCTTTAGTTTAGAGAAAAGATATCTTTTACTGAAAGTGAAGTGGTAGCAACCAAAGAATTCTGAATCTGAGAATTTAGGCGCGCAATTCACATATAGAAAATGCTTGAAATGCTCCCACCCCCAATAGTTCAACTGACACTTCCAATTAGAAGTTGAGCATATGATCATGTGGCATCTTCAGGTGAGGATGAGGCCTCTGTCTGCTGACCTTGGCATAGTTTGATAACGGGTTGCAGTTGCGCAGAGAAAGAAGAAAGCTAAGCGAGAAATAGAAACCTAACTCTATTTTATGCTCCCCCCTTCCATTTATACATCAGACGAATGTAACTCCTCCAGCTCAATTCCCCAGCTATTCCTACCTCCCTTTTCCACCACCCCCGTTACTTATGGCAGTCGAAAAGATGCAAAGCAATAGCAGAAGATCTTGAAGACTGACATTCGGCCCTCCTAGAAAAAGGGAAATCATCAGTCCTAGAGTCCTAGAAGAGAGATAGAGGAGAGAATATAAAGACAATTATTAATCATTAAACAATTTCAAAACAATACACTCCTAAGGCTTATCAGGATACTTGGAACGAAATGCTTTGTTCAACTTAGGGGCGTTAATGTCGGTCTCATTAACCCATTCGGCTTGTGAAGAAGGGAAATGTTTCCAGGCTACAAGATACTGGAGTCGACCCCTCCATTTGCGAGAATCCAGAATTTCTTTAACTTCAAAATGTTGTTCGCCTTCAATCAATATTGGTATGGGAGAGTCAGTCTGAATGGGCCTTAGGTCAGAAGTACGCTCAGGTTTTAGCAAACTAACATGGAAAACCGGATGAATTCGTCAAAGAGTTTTTGGTAAGTTCAGCTGGACCGTTACAGGATTTATAATCCGTTCAATTGTGAATGGACCAACGTATTTAGGACCAAGCTTCTTTGACTTTTGAGTGGTCTGCAGGTATCTGGTGGACAGGAAAACCTTGTCGCCCACTTTATATTCCTTCTGTGGGGATCTTTTCTTGTCAGCAAATTTCTTATGAGCTTGATGGGCCTCATCTAATGCTTTGCGTGTTACTGGCCAGTTAAGTTGGAGTTGAGTTATCCATTCATCCAACGAATGGATATTTGGCTTTTCAGGAGGAAGTTCAGGTATGGGAACGAAATCTTGTCCCGAAGCCACTTTAAATGGAGTAAATCCAGTACTGCTGTGTACGGAGTTGTTGTATGCCACTTCAGCAAATGGTAGTAATTCGGACCAGTTATCTTGTTGATAGTTTATGTAACATCTGAGATATTGTTCTAACACTGAGTTAGTCCTCTCACAAGCCCCATTGTTTTGGGGGTGGTGGGCAGAGCTTAGCCCCTGGGAGGAGCCTATTAACTTCAGGAACTCTTTCCAAAAATTTGAAGTAAACTGGACCCCTCTGTCAGAGATTATGCGTTCCGGGATGCCATGTAACCTGTAGATATGTGATATAAATAGTTTAGCCAGCGTCTTAGCAGATGGAATCTTGGAACAAGGTATGCAATGTACTTGTTTGGAAAACAAATCAGACACTACCCAGATGACCGTGTTTCCACCACTTTCGGGTAGTTCTACTATAAAGTCCATAGAGATTTCCTTCCAAGGAGTCGTTGGTCTAGCTACATTTTGTAACAATCCTACTGGCTTACCAGGAGGTCTCTTTGCCGAAGCACAAATCGGACAGCTAGCTACGTAAATTTCAATGTCCTTTTTTAAAGTAGGCCACCAGAATTGCCGCTTGACTAGATGTAAGGTCTTCACAAATCCGAAATGGCCAGCTGCTTTAGAATCATGAGCCTGTTGTAGTATTTGGCTCCTCAATACTTGTGGCACATACAACTTGGCCCCCACCCAAGCCAAACCATCTCTAATTGTATAGTCACTTGAATGAGCCAGGAACCATTTGTCCAGTTTTAAAACTTCTTTTAATTGTTCGGTAAGGTCATTCGCTAAAACCACTTCTTGGTTCTTCCTTTGGGCTCTGGTAACCACTGGGGCAGCTAGGTGTTTGGCTGAGACAATTGGGCTTATCACCTCCTGATGCATACTATTATATTGAGGTAGTCTAGAGAGAGCATCCGCCATGAAGTTCTTCCCGTCTGGAATGTACTTCAATGAGAAATTGAATCACTTGAAATACTGGGCCCACCGAACTTGTTTAGGGGACAGCTTCCGGGGTGTTTTTAAGGCTTCCAGATTCTTATGATCAGCCCATACCTCAAACGGGTGTTTTGCTCCTTCCAGGAAATGTCTCCAGGTCAACAAGGCCCAATGAACTGCAAAAGCTTCTTTCTCCCAGACGGCCCATCTTCTCTCTGTTTCAGACAGTTTATGGGAGATATACGCACAAGGCTGTAAGGTCCCTTTCTCGTTGATTTGCAGTAATACCGCTCCAATAGCTACATCACTTGCATCAGCTTGAATCACAAAAGGAGTGTCCATATCCGGGTGTTTCAGCACTGGTTCTGCAGCAAATAGTTGTTTTAGCTTTTCAAAAGCAGCTTGGCACTCCATGGACCACTCCAGCGGCTTTCCTGGCCTCGGCTTCACCTCCCCTTTTGTTTTTAAGAGATTGGTGATGGGCATTGCTATCTTAGCAAACGTCGGGATGAATTGCCGATAAAAATTTGCAAATCCCAAAAAGCTTTGAAGTTGTCTTCTAGTGCGTGGTGGAGCCCACTCCAGAACGGCACGCACCTTCTCTGGATCCATCTCTATGCCTTCAGATGAAATGCGATATCCCAAATAGTCAATTTTGTCTTGGTGGAATTCACACTTTGACAATTTAGCATACAACTTAGCGGCACACAGTTTCTGTAAAACCGACCGCACTAACTTCACATGTTCATCCAGGGTCTCTGTGTAGATAAGGATATCATCAAGATAAACCAAAAAACCCCTGTATAAATGTTCATGTAACACTTGATTGATCATTTGCATGAATACAGCTGGGGCCCCTTGTAAACCAAAAGGAAGAACGTTGAATTGGAAACATCCCATCGGGCAGTTAAAAGCGGTCTTCCACTCATCCCCTTCCTTAATTCGAATCCGGTAGTAAGCTTCTCTCAAATCCAACTTGGTGAAGATCTTTCCCTTCGCTAAATGGGCCAACATGTCCTTCATCAAAGGAAGGGGGTACAGGTTTTCCACAGAAATAGCGTTCAAATTTCTGTAATCCACCACCAAGCGTTTGGAACCATCTTTCTTTTCACGGAACAAAACTGGGGCTGCTACCCGGGGTCTAGCGGGTTGAATAAAACCACGTTCCAAATTTTTATCAATAAACAATCTTAGCTCTTTCAATTCCCGTGGGGTCATTGAGTACAATTTTGGTTTCGGGAGTTTCACCCCGGGCAAAATTTCAATAGCACAGTCTGTTGGTCGGTGAGGCAGAAGCTCATCCGAGGCCCTCTCACTGAACACTTCTTTTAAATCCCAATACTCTTTAGGAATTTTCTCCTCATCTTTTATGGGCTCAGTACTTGTGGAAGCTATTTCAATTAGGGCCCCAGGCTTCGGCTGCGATCTGGCCCCTCCTCCCGGTCGCTGCTTTGTACGTATGCGCAACAACCCCTTTCTCCAGTTAACCTGGGGGTTCCATTTCCAGAGCCAGGGAAATCCCAGTATTAATGGTTGCTCCATTCCAGGGACCACAATAAACCGCAGAGTCTCATCATTCTCTCCCATGATCATTTCTATAGGTTCTGTGACATAACGTGTAGGGCAACCTCCAGCCACTGATCCATCTAATTGGCAAAAGGAAATGGGCATCTTCAAAGGTTTTAACTTTAGGCCCATTTTCTTCACTACTTCCGTGTTTATTATACACCTGGTGCACCCAGAATCTAACAGGGCTAGCATTTTCCCTTCGACCCCTGAATTGGGTACTCTCAACTTCACCAGAATGCTCATAGGGCCCACACTTGGACTTACCAGGAAGTCGTCTTCCGAGTCAGAAACCTCCTCCTCAGGGGTCACTGGGGCTTCTGATTCTTCTGCTGCGGGACGGGCGACCTCTGCTGTCTCTCTCGTCTTTAGTGCTGTTTCGCGAGGCTTCGCTGGGGATTTTTCAGGTTTCTTTCCTTCCTTGGGCAGCCCCTTTTGCTCCAACTTGACTCTGCAGTTCACAGCCCGGTGACCTTCTTTCCCGCATCGAAAGCAGGCTGAGGGGTTGGGTCTTGCCGCCACTCCTCCCCTCTGAGGTTTAGGAGCCTCTTGAGGGCGCAAAGGGGAAAACTTGCTCCACCCATAACCTCCCCGCCGTTTACTTCGAATTAAATCAATTTCCACTTCTTCTGCCAACAGGTACCACATCTGCAAGTCATTGGGGCTCTTCTAGCAGTGCATCTCTGGTACACATCTTCATTTAAACCATCTTTAAACAGTTCTATCAGAGCTTCTTGGGGCCAGCCTCGGAAATGGCCTGCTAACTGCCTAAATTCTTGAGTGTAATCAGCCACAGACCTCCGCCCCTGTCTTATGGTTTTCATCCTAATTCGGGCCTTGCGCTCCGCCAGTGGGTCCTCAAACCTAGCCCGCATAAATAGCTTATAATTCAGCAACTGAGGAGCATTATCATTATGCAAAGTCACCATCCACTCTGCCGCTATTCCCTCCAGAGCCCTGGTAACACACCTCACTTTGGCTGCTTCTGAGGGAAAATCCTCCCCATACTCCTCCATATGGCTCCATACTTGAGCTAAGAAAAATCCCAAGGCTTTGGGATCCCCTCCGTATTTTACTTCTTACGGAGGCAGCCTAGGAGCTCTACGCCTTCTAGGAGTCACACCTCCCGCCGAAGGCCCCGGGGCTGCTGCTGGATCAGGTTGATTTATGGGAGAGGGAGTCGCTCTGCTTCTTCTGGCTGGGGCTGCCTCCCCTCCCCCTTCATACCTTTGTGGAGCTTGAGGTTGTTCAAAGGCTTCATTCAGGAGTTTCCTGGCTTCATCCAGCAAGAGTTCCCTCTTTTCCTTCTCTTGCCAAGGCTCCTCTTTTCCACGCCGACGGGTAGTTGTGACCCCAGGGGGGGGTGTCCTTCTCCGGATCTTTCCAACCAACTCCCACCGACCATCTGGGCTTCACAGCTGGATCCTCTTCCAGACTGAGCTCTGCTAGCGATTGGGCTTCCTGCACCAGCAAAGAATCTTGGCCTCCAATGGCTCCCAGATCCTCCTGGTCACTATTTGAAGATAACATGATGTCCAGGCCCCCTCAGAAGAAAATTGGGTATTCTCTCCGGGTGGGCCGGTGGAAAGAGATTCAGAATAATGTCAGGCGGAGCTCCATTCAAAATCCAGGAAAGAAATACTTAGACTCTTTAGTTTAGAGAAAAGATATCTTTTACTGAAAGTGAAGTGGTAGCAACCAAAGAATTCTGAATCTGAGAATTTAGGTGTGCAATTCACATATAGAAAATGCTTGAAATGCTCCCACCCCCAATAGTTCAACTGACACTTCCAATTAGAAGTTGAGCATATGATCATGTGGCATCTTCAGGTGATGATGAGGCCTCTGTCCGTTGACCTTGGCATAGTTTGATAACGGGTTGCAGTTGTGCAGAGAAAGAAGAAAGCTAAGTGAGAAATAGAAACCTAACTCTATTTTATGCTCCCCCCTTCCATTTATACATCAGACGAATGTAACTCCTCCAGCTCACTTCCCCAGCTATTCCTACCTCCCTTTTCCACCCCACCCCCCATTACTTATGGCAGTCGAAAAGATGCAAAGCAATAGCAGAAGATCTTGAAGACTGACATTTGCCCAGGCAATCATTGGCCCCTTCATTATCTCTTCTTCTAATTCCACTTCCAATAAATAATTATACATTCCTGTTATACATTTTTCTTCTTTGCCTGTCAAAATTTGGTCTAATTGTTGTAAATCTTTTTCCATCCCATGTTCTTCTAAATCCTTTTTAAATTTTGCCTGAATTTGTAAATATGACCACAATCTATAATTATACCATGTTCTTTTAATTCTTCAGTTGTTTTTAGGTTCCCCTGATTATTTAACAGTTCTTCATATCTAATCATTTTTTTTATCCATTTTTTTTAGAGATAATATTGCTTCTATAGGTGAAACCCAACTCAGTAATTTCATAAAATGTTTTCTTTTTATTTTCCCCCATGTTTGTATTTGTGATGCCCTTATCAGATGTCTGTGAAAGTATGAATGAGTCTTATTTTTTTGTCCCATAGAAACAAAAAAATGCTTTTTTTTGGTTTCTGCTTGTAGGTCATGACTTACATGCTTGTAGGTCATGACTTCGATTGCTAAAATTCTTTTATTTTTTAAATTTATCCACTCCTTTACCCATATTAGAACTGCCACCTGAGAATACATTTCCCATTTTAGGAGTCCAAGGCCACCTCTACTTTTACTATCTTGTAGCATCTTTAAACTTTTTACCTATCTATCTATCTATCTATCTATCTATCTATCTATCTATCTATCTA
>BLBF01020450.1:0-33113 GCA_015471245.1 Laticauda colubrina | reverse complement strand
TATTATTTCACCTAAACCAGTTAGGGTAAACAATGTTATCCCTAACACAAGTTCATGTACATCGATGCTTCAGGCAATGGGCCAGCTTCAGATAGCCAGGTATACAACGCCAGTGACCTCAAGGATGGGCTGGAACGCAACCTCATCATGGGTTTTCCAGATCCAGACCCCCTACCCAATGACACACAAGATGTGCCCTACTTCATCGTGGGTGATGATGCCTTCCCCCTCAGAACCTACCTCATGAAGCCCTACACTTCAAGATACCTCACCTGTGAAGAGAGGATCTTCAACTACAGGCTGTCCAGGGCAAGGAGGGTGGTGGAAAACGCCTTTGGCATCCTGGCCAACAGGTTCCAGATACTTCTCACCACCATGCTGCATCACCCACAGACTGTGAGGAGCATTGTGGAAGCTTGCTGCATCCTGCACAATCTCATGTGCACCTGCTACCCAGTGTTGCAGAACAGGCTTGTGGCCCGTCAACAAGGGAATGTGGACATAGAGCCTGGTGAATGGAGGGAAGGGTGAAACCTGATAGACACTGTGGATGTACAAGGCCCCAACAGAGCTTCACATGAAGGGAAGAAGCAACGCAACCTACTGAGACACTGGTGCAACTCCCCAGCTGGAGCAGTGGAGTGGCAAGACAGGATGGTAGATGCTTAATGGATGCTTCCTTGAGCATGTCTCATCACACTGATGAGATTGTGCCATGTATGTTGAGTGGTCCTACAATGAACAGGGCATTAATAAAGAGTTTTGTTTATGTTGAAATGTGTTGATCAATGAATAATTTGTTGTTGATAATAAAGGGCCATATGTGTGGCAGCTGGGAGGGTGGACCATACAGTCACACTATGCTTGCACTGGAGGTTTATCTATCCCACAGCTATCCTTCCCTATCCCACAACTATCCTTACCCATCCCACAAGCATGCAAAGGATTAACCATTTTTTCAAAGTTTTCACTAACACTTTATTAAGTAAAAAAAATGAACCAAGTGTGTTAAGCAAAGATAACCTTTATTAATAACTGTTTTAAGTAAACTGTATGAGTTTATTAAAAAAGCAAAATGAACCAAGTAAAGTGTCTTAAGCAAAGATAAACTGAACAGGTAACAATTCAGTCTCTGGCACTGTTCTCAGTCACTCTGAGGCATGTCCATAGTCTCAGCTGTTAAGTGGGCAGCGACTGTGGAGGTGGCTGTGGCTGGAGTGCTGGTCTGAGGCGCCATTGGGGTGCTTGGCCCCAAGAGTACAACAGGGGATGGTGTGTTCAGGAAGCTCTCAGAGAGCTGGCTCAGTCCCGTGAAGTTGAGAGGCCCTTCATCAGGTACCTGGGATATCAGGCACAAGACTGATGACAGATTGTCTGTTGATGGGCTTGGCTGTGGGGTGGAGGAAGGAGGAGTGTAGTGGGGCTGTCTGGTCTGCAGCTGGGCGAGGTGTGGCATCTGTGGCGTGCGAACCTGGGCCTGGACTGGGAAGACTGTTTCTGCTGTGGGAAGTCCTGGTAGTCGTAGCCTTGGTAGGTGAGGGGCTGTTGAAAGCCGTGGAAAGGCTGTGACATCACCTGGGGTGGAGGAGCAGACCTGGACTGGGTCAGAGCAGCTTCAGCTGGGCCTTGAGGGTTGTGCAGAAATGCTGTTATCTTTTGCTTCATCACCTGGTATTGGGCCTCGGGCAGGTCCATGAGGGTCTGGCTGACGTAGGTGATGAAGGGCTTCTGGTCCGAGGATGGTATGTCACTGTGGACCAGCTGAGAGAGAAGTTCTGTGCTGGTCTTGATTGTGTCCCTGATCTCCAACAGGACAGTGTGGCTCTGACCCTCCAGTCTGCCTCTCTGCCTGCATCCTGTGGAGCTGGGGGTGGGGGTGGGGGTGAGTTGGTCTCTGGTGGCTGCCACTTCTTGCTCCATTTGTGACAGGAGATCCTCCAAGTCCTCCTGCATGGGGAGTGCAGCTGTCGGGGGGGGGGGTCTCTGCCATGGGGCCCTCCGAAGACACCTGCCTGGACAGGGCAGCTGTCTCCTGTCTGGAAGAGAACTGGCTGTCTGTGGCTGTCTGAGGGAGAGGGGTATCAGAGGGGCTAATCCTCGGTGGCGGATCTCACCCTCCAGGAAACTGCACTTGGCCATGATGTATATCTCCCAGTCAGTGAGCTTGACAGCGGCCTGCCCAGATTTCTTCAGGTGTAGTTTGCCATACCAGGTGTGCATGTGCTTCCACCATCCCAGAAGGACATCCGCAGTGTAGCCCAGGCTCTCTGCTTTGTCTCTCCAAGCTGCCTGCTTCCTCTTGGTGTCGTGATACAGTCTGTGGTCCTTTCTCCAGAGTACTCGTTCTCCCTCAGTCATTCCAGCACCTCCTCCTCATGTTCCTTGGAAACGGTGTACTGTTTCCTCTCTCCCTTCTGCTTCCCTTGCCTCTTCCTCCCTCTGGCAGATCTTTCAGCAGCAGGGCCTTCAGGGGCTTCACCAGAAGGGCTTTGAGGGCCTTGGGGCTGGTCCACCACCGCAACACCAGCACCAGCAGCACCAGCAGCACCAGCAGCACCAGCATCAGTAGAAGCACCAGCATCAGGAGAAGCACCAGCAGCACCACCAGCACCAGCAGCAACACCAGCAGCACGAGCAGCAGCAGCAGCAGCAGCAGCAGCAGCAGCAGCAGGAGAAGCACCAGCAGCTTCAGAGTCAGTGTCAGGGAGTGGGATGGTGGTTCTGTCCTTCTTGCCAGGCCTAGCAGGAGTAGGCACAGGCTTTCTCTTCTTCCCTGACTGATGAACCATGGTGTTATTTGAAGATGTCTGTGGCAGCACGTCTTTCCTCTGAATGCTGACTGCGTGCGAGCTGCATCCTTTTATATTCACGGAGCTGACATAATTCATACTCCCCGCATGCGCAGTGAACACTTTGCATCTGATATACATCCGCTATGCATCCGCTTTGCTTTCTATAGGCGTCTGTGATGCATCCGCGTCATCCGCAATGCATCCGCCCCTTCTGCTATATGTCCGCTTCACAATTTTCCCCCAGAAGCCTTTCGGATGTGTCATTCGCTTCCATCTGCTTCCATCCGCTAGGCTTCCTGTGAACATCCACTTAACATCCCCGCTACATACTACCCCCGTCTGTTCCTTTCCTTTCCGTTCCTTTCCATTCTGTTTATGCAAATTTGGGCCACTTTTTGGAGTGGATAACAATGGATGGATCCACCCCCAAAATTTTGCTCATCTGCTGTGTCCTTTTTGCATATGTTTTGCATCCATCGGCCAGTGGGACCTTGCCTTAAGTGCTGAGTCAGTCCTTTTATATGTGTCCTATCCTTTAGGACAGGGGTCTCCAACCTTGGCAACTTTAAGCCTGGTGGACTTCAACTCCCAGAATTTTGGAATTCTGGGACTTGAAGTCCACCAGGCTTAAAATTGCTGTGGTTGGATACCCCTGTTTTAGGAGAGAGAAAGAGGAAAGAAAGATTTGTGATGAGTGCTAGCATTCTACCAGCATAGATTTCTTGACATACAGCATGACTCCAATAGAAGACACCTGCAATATGTGTACTAACCCACAAGTCTTAAAGCAACATCAGGAATGGCAGGATTCATAACTCTATATGCACATAATTATGTACAACATCCGTATCTAGATTGAAAATGGATTGAAGTGGCTTCATATCTGTTCTTGATATTGAAGGGCCTCTGGTGAGAAGTCACCAACTCAGTTTTTTCTAGATAAGTGTTAACTTGGCAAATAAATCTTTTTAGAACCCAGCTGCACGACTACAAATATCAAATGTCATGAACAAGCAAAGAATGCTTGTAGTCAGATGGTTTCACTTAAAAATCAAAAGGTCAGAGGTCAAAGCATGACCTCACCAAATTAGGCTCAACTGAGAGAAATGTTTAGCACAACAAAAGGAAGTAATTTGAAGTACATTAAATGCAAATGAAAGTGTCATATGCAAACTTCAGGGAAAAAACTGAGAAAAGCAAACACCCATGGTGATGGTTGGAAAGATGAAGTTTGAGATTTTAGTCATGTTTCTATTCTTGGATTCCATTTATATGCCGAAGGATAAATATTAATCTCACTGGTATACATATGCTTATACTATTCTTACGTTCCAAGTTTTCCATTTTTCCCTGAAGGGATGAAGCTGGATCAGAGCTGAACTTTGTGGCTATTCCCTCTTCTTTATTGGTTTAGATACCAAACAGGCCTGGTCACTACAGTAATTTGCTTTGATATATAAAATAATCATTTACTTTTAATCTAAGGTCACAGTGTTAATACAGCTGTAGGTCTACAGTTTGATGTTTGTTCCTAATATTTGACCAAGAGAGTTTTTTTAAATTTGTGTTTAATTTTTCAAATAATGATGGGCTACAATATATACCAAAAAGTTCTTCTAAACCTTCTAAGATAAATATTGAAATGAGCACCAACATGCCTTTATACAGATGTCACACAAATCAAATCAAATTGCTCAATAACTGGCAACCAAGAAGCATTGATATATATACTGGAAGACTATCAGATGATATGGTGTATCACAATTTTTCTCCCTTTGCTAAACCAGGGGTGGTGGTGGCCAGCATGTGACACATCTGGCCTGTGGGCCACAAGTTTCACACCCCTGGTATAACATGTATCTATGATGAAAAGAGACCCAACACTCCCTTGACTGGAGATGATTTGTCAGCCACTCAGGGTAGATACCACTCACGGTAGATAATACTGAAGAAAGGTCTCAGCTATTTAAGGCAATAGAGTGGTAATTCTCAGATACCTTAATGCAACACTCAAACACATTAGGTATATTTGTACCGTAAAAACTTACAGTACATTTATATTATTTACTAAGTTCATCTTTAAAGGCTACAAGACCCTATGTTTGTGGTGAACTGAGAAATAATACAATTCTAATTTATTTGTCATGCATATTATATTGAGGAGGATTTGCTCAAATCAAATTACAACTTATGACCACGATTGAGTCAAAAATTTATGTGGTGAAGTGAGTTTTCCCCAATTTTACCACCTTTCTTGCCACAGTTATTAAGGGAATCACTGCAGTTGATAAGTTAGTAACCCAATTGCTAAGTGAACCTGGCTTCCTCATCTGACTTTGCTTGTGAAAAGGTTGCAAAAAGTGATCACATGACCTTGGGACACAGCAATGGTCATAAATATACATAAATAAACCACTAAAAGCTAACACAATACTATAAAATTAAAACTCTAGGACCTTTCAATTAAAATGTCTTAATATTAATTCTAAAATTGTGGATTAAAGGGTGAAAGAAAGCATGTCAACACCAACACCAAGCCAACATCTCTATATCTTTCTGACCTTCCAAACCATCTGTTGCATTGTGGGAAAAAAGACCCGAGACCCAGTTGATCTATTCTTTTTATTTTCTCTCTAGAAACTGTTTACCGGTGAAACTGCGGCAGCCTTTTTATAGCGGGCTGCTTGCAGCTCGTGGCCAATGACAGCTCTTCAAATTTGCCACCATCCAGACTGACCTATCTTAGGTGAGTATGCAAACATATAACACTCCTCCCCATGTGGTCCAGTCCAACCAATCAGACCTCCCCTGTGTTATGTAGTCACGTATATAGGTGGGGCTCTTATGGTTTTGACTGGACCTGCACAATTCAGTCATGGGTTTGTCTCCAGACTGTTCAGACAGGGTTGCTGTTTCTCTCGTTCTCTTCCGTGGAGCCTCCTGGAAGGTAGAGTCAGCCATGCCACTCCCACCAGGCCTTTCCTGGCTGGTTGAGTCGGCTCGGCCGCTTCCACCAGGAATGGCTTCTTGATGGTTCTCCGAAGCCTGCTCCAGTCTCCCCAAGTTGTCTTCTTCTATGGCTTCAGGTACGTGTTTGTGATTTCCAATCAGGACTAATGTTAGTATTGGTTGTTGTATTGTTGTTAGGGTTTGTTTTGTTACTTCTTTTACTTGTGGAGGGTCTCCCCTTCCCCTCTCATTAGTATTTGATGGGTCTCCCCCCTCTTTGGTTTGGCTATTTTTGTTTTATGTTTGAGGCGATTCCTTTGTTTGTGTAAGTTCTTCCCATTCCTCACCCTGATTGTTAGTGTTTCTCAGTGTGGTCCTCGATCTGATTTAATCTATGTGTCTCCTCCAGCTCTTTCCTTCCTCTGTCTCTACCCTATATGACCGGGGTCCTGTTATTTGGGTTATTGTTGCCGGTATCCACAATGGTTCCCCCGTGAGGTTTTTTGCATAGGCTAGGTCCCCTGTTTTGAATGTGCAGCACTTACTGGAGGAGTCCGTTGGCTTTTCGGGGTATATGTGGGATGTAGTTTATCTAGGTTTGATCTTAGTTTTCTTCCCATTAAAAGTTCTGCTGGGCTTTTATTTGTTGTGGTGTTTGGTGTAATGTGTTGTATACTTAGTAGCTTATATATCTTTTCCTGTATATCTCCAGTTTCCAATTTGTGTAGTGTTTCCTTAGTATAATGGACCATGTGTTCTGCCCGTCCGTTTGTAGCTGGCTGACCCAGCGCTGTTAGTGCATTCCTTATCCCTTGTTCGGCTAGGAACCTCTCAAATGTTATTGCCATGAATTGCGGTCCATTGTCAGATACAACTAAATCCGGCAATCCATGTGTCGTAAAAAGCTTCCTTAGTTGTGTAATAACAGCTTCTGTTGTAGTTGAGTGCATAATGCTTACCTCTAGCCAATTTGAGTAAGCGTCTACCACTATTAAGAATGTGCGTCCTTTAGTTGGTCCTGCAAAATCAATGTGTATTCTAGACCATGGACCGCTAGGTGTTTCCCAATCGAGTGCAGGTACAGAAGGGGGTGCAGGTCTAGATTCTTGGCATTGTTTGCATGTTGCTACCCATTCCCCAATATCCTTATCAATCCCTGGCTACTATACATAGCTCAAAGTTAGGGACTTCATTCTGACAATACCCGGGTGACCCTTATGCAATAACTCAAGTATTCGTTCCCTCAATATGTCCAGTATGATCACCCTATCCCCCCATAGTACACATCCTTTTAAGATCGATAGTTCCATTTGTCTATTCCGAAAAGGTTTAACAGTCTTGTCACTAGCAGTCTCTGGCCACCCTTTACCTACCCAATTTAAGATCCGGGCCAGGTTTCTATCTGTCAAGGTTTCCCTAGCAATGTCTGTTGCTGTTATGGGTAGGTTTGCCAACGTCTCAATTTGCAGGGTTGATGTGGTTGGTGCAGGATCATCTTCTAAATCAGGTTGGGGGGAATGGCTCAGGACGTCAGCGTGTTCTTTCCTGATCAGTAGATCAAGTTGTAGTTATAGGCAGTGACGAATTCGGACACCTCGTCATCCACGGTGACAGTATGTTAGGTGTAGCTTTGTTTCCTGTGAGAATCCCTAGAAGAGGTTTATGATCTGTGACAGGTGAAAAATTTCTGCCATAGATATACTCGTGGAACTGTTTTACTCCTGTTATTGCAGCCAATGCCTCTCTATCTAGTTGGCTGTAATTCTGCTCCATTTTTGATAGAGTTTTTGAATAGAATGCAATAGGTGCTTCTTTTCCATCGAGTAATATGTGGCTGAGTATGGCACCGATGCCGAATGGTGATGCATCGCATGTTAATGTTAGTGGAAGGGTTTCACTGTATTGTATTAGCACACAGTCTGATGTAAGTAAGTCTTTTATTCCCTGGAATGCTGTTTCTTCTCGTCACCCCCAGGTCCAGGTAGCTTTCTTCTCAAGCAACCTGTGCAGTGGTTCTGCTATTGTTGCTTTCTGTGGCAAAAATACATTGTAAAAATTAATAAGTCCCAAAAAGCCTTGTAAATCTGTTTTATTTTAAGGTCTGGGAGCTTCCTTTATTGATCTGATTTTGTTTTCAGTGGGTTGGATCCCTTCTTTATCTATGAGGTATCCCAGGAATTCAACTTTGTTGGTGGCTAATTGGCACTTCTCTTTTTTAACTTTAAGTCCCGCCTCTTTAAATTTTTTTAAGACCTCCCTTAGGCAGTCTTTCAGTTGTTCTTTGTCCTTGGCTGATGCTAATACGTCATCAAAATATGGTACCACCCCCTTTATTCTTTGCAATAGGCATTCCATTAAGCTCTGGAATACCCTTGGGGCCATGCTAACTCCAAATTGCAATCTGTTGCATTTGAATGCCCCCCTGTGAGTCACAATTGTTTGCGCTTCCGCTGTATCTGGGTCAACCAGTAATTTTTGGTAGGCTTGTGCAAGGTCCAATTTTGCAAAGATTCTACCTTCCCCCAAAGACTGTAATAGGTGCTGTACCACCGGAACTGGGTATGCACTTTGTTATAGCGCATAGTTAAGGGTTGCCTTGTCGTCTCCACAGATACGTATGGACCCATCTGGTCTAATAGGAGTAAAAATTGGGGTTTCCCACCTTACGTGGTCGATTGGTTCCAATACCCCCTGTGAGATAAGTTTATCTAATTGTTCATCAATTTTTGGTTTTAATGCGAAAGGAACTCGCCTCACCTTTAGCCTTATTGGGGCTATATTTGGATTTAAATTAAATGAGATAGGGGACTCTTGGTACTTGCCCAGTTCTCTGTTGAAGATGTCCTGGAATTCTTTCATCAGGTTCTCTTCCCAGTCTGTCTCAGTGATGTTTTTTATTCCGGTTACTTCAATTCCTAATGGTGCAAACCATTCGAGTCCCAGTAGGCTGGGGAGATCCCAGTCAACTATGGTTAACAGAAGGACTTTAGTGTGTATTTTGAATTCAACTTTGAAATGTCCGGTTCCTACTACAGGAATTCTGTTTCCCTGGTAGTCTTTTAGTGTGAGTTTTTGTATTTCTAGCTCTCTCTTTTTTATATCAGGTATTAGTGTTTTTAGGGTATTCCACGATACCATTGATAAATATGAGCCTGAATTCACCTCCATCTCACATGGCTGACCTTCTATGGTGACTTCCACATGTATCTTTTTCACATTGATTGAGTTTGAGTGTCCAATAGTTATTGTTGATGTGTTTCCTCTTTTCTATTGGCTTCTTTCCACCGCATGTTTCTGTTTTCTTGACTCCAACGGCTCCCTATTTGCTTTTCCTTCTCCCTGGGACGTGTATTCCATTTTTGTCTAGGGCTATGGTTATTTTTGTTTCAGCATGCCCTAGCTATGTGTCCCCGCTGTTCACAATACCTGCAAATAGCATTGAAAAAACAGCATTCGGAACATGGATGGTCTCCTCCACACCCGGCACAATGGAATTCTGACTTCCTTTCCTTTCGCTCCCATCTACCTTTTTCCAACCGGAGTTGATTTACCTCTTCTTCTTCCTCTTCGTCTTCTGACAGGGATTCAATGTCCTCATGGTGTGTTGTGGTGGTGAGTTTTTGAGTTTCCTCTGGTTTCTTATTGTGTGTTTGACTAGTGTCTTTTGGGGTTTCCTTTATTAATTTATTCATTTGTCGCATGATTGCTGTCGATTTTTGTGTTTCTTCTGCTGCGTTGGCTTCTTCTATTGCCTCCATTAATGTTATTTTAGGTCTTGTTAGTAGTCGACCCTGTTGTGTAAGGTCCTTTAATCTGAGGACCACACGGTCCCTCATGGCCTCATCCATATTTAGGAATTCACATGCTCCGCCAATGTCTTTTAGTACTGCAACAAAATCTCCGATGCTCTCATCTTCCTTTTGGTCGCACCAATAAAATTCGTGTATTTTGATGAGGCATGAAACGGTTGGTGCATAATGGGCTTGCAGTAATTTCTCTAAGTCCGTCCACACCATATTCTTTACATCGTGGGGTGATGCCAATGCCTTTACCATTCTGAATACAGTAGGTGAGGAAGACAGCTCTCTTCCTATGTTCGGATATTCCTTGGAGATCGCTGCCTTCTAGAAACATGAGGAATCAGTCGATGTCGGATTCCCAGTCTTCAGTTGCTGGGTTGAATGGTGTAGGTGGAAAGTTGTTCCTGGCCATTTTGTCTCACTCGGTCTTCATTGCCATGTGCACAACTGGGCTCCTTTGTCTCAGTATCCCATCCGCATCACCAGTGTTGCATTGTGGGAAAAAAGACCCGAGACCCAGTTGATCTTCTATTCTTTTTGTTTTCTCTCTCAAAACTGTTTGCCAGCGAAACTGCGGCTTTTTATAAACTGCACCTTTTTATAGTGGGCTGCTCGTGGCTCATGGCCAATGATGGCTCTTCAAATTTCCCGCCATCCAGACTAACCTATCTTAGATGAGTATGCAAATATATAACAGCATCCTTCCTCTCACCACATGTTTACACAGATTCATACATTGTCATTTTGTTTATTGCACACTCTCTTTCTAAGGATTGCATTACCTCCATCCACATATACAGTAGCTTTGTTAGTCCCCAAATTTGACAACTTTAAGATTTGTGGACTTCAACTTCCAGAATTCTCCAGACAATTTTTCAAGTTGCCAAGTTTGGAGACTTCTGGTGTATACTTTCTTCTATTCCTCTTCCTTTCAGTTTCTGAAACAGTATTTCAGTAAAGTATTTCCAAAGAGCACTAACTGGAAGTAGCCTCCTTCACTAGACTATTTCCAATTATATTGGTTTTGCTTTGGAGGAGGTCAGAAGTAGGTTGCTTAACTTGTCGCTCTGTTCTTTTCATGTAGAAGTTCTCTCTTAATACTGAAGGGAACTTTTCACATGGATTACGGGACTCCTTTCCTATGGGCCTGGGTGTGAATTTGCCACCTCAATTACTATTGAAGCTAATTCCTGCTAGCTACTTGGGAAACCTGTCTGGTTTTGAAAAAAGCTTTGCCTCTTCTTGAAAGAAGGATAAAAAATATTCTCTTGATGTGGTTTCTTTGATGATCTAATCATATGGTTCCTCTAACTAATATCTGATCACCCTGAGTCTCAGGAAGATTAAAGCAAAGGCCAGGCTCTGTGCTAAATATAGTCCTCCAAAAAAGGCAGGAGTATTAGTCCCTTCCCTTCTCAGATGGGAATTGACAAGAGAGATTTACATCAACTAATTATTTATATAATAGGACCTTCTGGATCCCATAAAAAGCTTTTCTCTTGGCACAGTGTCATGCCTTTAATGCTTTTGGGGAATGGAGAATATATATTTGAATCAATATGTCTTTCTCAGGCTGCCGAAATGGAGTTGGTGATTCATGTGTTATTTCACTGCCCATTCTATATGAAAGATCGCTTTTATCTTACATCCTTGAAATAAGTCCTGGAAGGTTAAAGGAAGATTAAACTATTTTTTTTAATCTGGCAAGGTCCCAGAGAGACCACCCAGAAAGCAGCCAGATTCAGCTTAATTGTCATCTAATTATATAATCAGTTGCTAATAATAAGTTAAAGATCTTGTTAATAAATGGGATCCTTTCAACTATTTAAAGTAAAACCAAAATAATTGGAAGAATCTTAAGCCCATGTCACACTGAACCAACGGATGCAAAGAGGATGTAAAATGGACAAAAAACCTTGCCATCCGTTCGAAAACGCGATGTACTCACTGCCTCCATTTGGCTTTCTCTCGATCCATCCAGCATCCGTTTATGGACGTTTCATCCGCTCCAAAAGTTTTGGGCTGTCCAAAACTTTTGTGTGGAAAATGTATCCAGTTCGTCCGTTCTGAATCCGCTATGCATCCGCTACGCATCCGTTACGCATCCGTTACGCATCCGCTATATCCGCTAGGTGTCCGTTCCGCATCTGCGCAACTCGCATCCGCCTGGACGCAGGGAGGAAGCGGAATGGATGCGGAACGGATGCAGAACGGATGCCTAGCGGATGCAGCACAGAAACAAAGCATTTAAAATGGAAAAAACGTTCGCAGAGGGGACCTATCTCGGATATTAAGGATGTCTAGAGGATGCCTAGAGGATGCCTAGCGGAAAACCTATACTGCCTATAAAAAGGGGGAGCAACTCGCCTGCATCTCACTTTCAGAACAGTAGCCCAGCGGTGCAGACCTCTGCAGCCTTCATCTGCCTCTTCCTCTTCCACAGCATCCAGTCATGTCCACCGTGGATTGTAACAAAGTCCTTTCAGCAGCCACCATCGTTCTGCAACAGTGCGAAGCCATCTGCAGCCTCTCTGAACTCTACTGCGAGAAGAAAAGGAGCCACCCAAAAAGAGTCTGGATCCGAAGATGGTTCGCCAGAAGAGCAGAGGACGGACTGAACAACAAGCTGATGGTGGAGCTCAGAAGCGAAGACACTCATGCATTCCAGAACTTCATGAGGATGCCTCCAGCCATGTTTGACGAAGTTGTGCAGCGGCTGACATCCAGGTTGACCAAGGCAAACACCAGCTTCCGGCCCAGCCTGGAACCTGGGCTCAAGGTGGCACTCACTCTGCACCACCTGGCCTCAGGGACCTCCTACAGGAGCATGCAGTACAGCTGGAGGGTGCCATCCAACACCATCAGCATTGTGGTCAGAGAAGTGGTGCAGGCCATCATCGAAGAATACAAGGAGGAGCTCCTCCAGTACCCCTCCACTGAAGAAGGATGGAAGAAAGTTGCAGAGCAGTGGTATCAGAGGTGGAACTTACCACACACCGTTGGAGCCATAGATGGCAAGCATGTGGCCTGCAAATCTCCAGCCAAGTCGGGATCCACTTATTTCAACTCCAAGGGCTTCTTCAGCATCATCCTCTTCATCATGGTTGATGCTGACTACAAGTTCATGTACATCGATGCTTCAGGCAACGGCTCATCTTCAGATGCCCAGGTATACAATGCCAGTCACCTCAAGGAGGAGCTGGAAGGCAACCTCATCGTGGGCTTCCCAGATCCAGAACCCCTGCCCAATGACACACAAGATGTGCCCTACTTCATCATGGGGGATGACGCCTTCTCCCTCACAACCTACCTCATGAAGCCCTACACATCCAGACTCCTCACCCGTGACGAGAGGATCTTCAACATCAGGCTGTCCAGGGCAAGGCGGGTGGTGGAGAACGCATCCTGGCCAACAGGTTCCAGGTACTTCTCACCACCATGCAGCATTGCCCAGAGACTGTGAGGAGGATCATGGAAGCTTGCTGCATCCTGCACAATCTCATGCGCACCCGCTACCCAGTCTTGCAGAACAGGCTCGTGGACCTCCAGCAAGGCAATGGGGACATGGAGCCTGGGGAATGGAGGCAAGGGAGAAACCTGATTGACACTGAGGATGTACCAGGTCCCAACAGAGCTTCACATGAAGAGAAGAAGCAGCGCAACCTCCTGAAACACTGGTGCAACTCCCCAGCTGGTGCAGTGGAGTGGCAAGACAGGATGGTAGATGATTAATGGATGCTTCCTTCAGCCTGTGTCATCACACGGATGAGATTGGGTCATGTATGTTTGGTTGGCCTACAATGAACAGGGCGTTTAATAAAGAGTTGTGTTTATGTTGACATGTTTGGATAATTATTACATTATTATTGATAATAAAGGGCCGTAGGTGTGGCACCTGGGAGGGTGGACCATACAGTCCCACTATGCTTGCACTGGAGGTTTATCTATCCCACTGCTATCCTAACCCATCCCACAGCTATTACCCATTCCACAGGTATCCTAACCCATCCGAAAGCTATCCTTACCCATCCCACAAGCATGCAAAGGCTTAAACCATTTCTAAAAGTTTCCAGCAAGACTTTATTAAAAAAAAGAAATGAAGCAAGTGTGTGAATCATAAATAGACTTTATTAACCACAAGCTATAAGACAAAAATGAGTCTCTGGTACTCCTCTTGGTCGCTCAGTCCCAGGGGTGAAGGGTGCAGGTGCTGTGGAGGTGGCTGGTGCTGGAGTGCTTGTCATCAGCTCCTCCAGAAGCAGAAGCAGCAGAAGCACCAGCCCCAGAAGAGCAAGCCCATGCTGCAGAAGCCCCAGGAGAACCAGAGTGAGGGCCAGGGGGCAGGATGTTAGCCCTGTCCCTCTTGCCAGGGCTGGCAGCAGATGGCTGAGGCTTGCTGTGCTTCTGCATGGTTGTGGGGTTGCTGGCTGGCAGGGAGGCTGGCAGGAACCAAGGCTGGCAGGGAAGTAGGCACCAAGGCTGGCAGGCAGGCATGCACCAAGGCTGGCAGGAAGGCTGGCACCAAGGCAGGCACCAAGGCTGGCAGGGAGGCAGGCACCAAGGCTGGCAGGAAGGCTGGCAGGCAGGCAGGCACCAAGGCTGGCAGGCAGACATGAACCAAGGCTGGCAGGAAGGCAGGCAGCAAGGCTGGCAGGCAGACTGGCTGGCAGCAAGGCTGGCAGGGAGGCTGGCAGGGAGGCTGGCAGCAAGGCTTGCAGCAAGGCTTGCAGGGAGGCTGGCAGCAAGGCTGGCAGGCAGACATGCAGGCAGGGCAGGCAAGGCAGTCGATGTGTCTGGAAGCAGGTCTTTCCTCTGAATGGCAACCTGCTTCCGAGCTGCTTCCATTATATCCGCGAGGCTGATGCAATGCATCCTCGCCGCATGCACAATTAACGCCAGGCATCCATTAGGCTTCCGCTGTGCATCTGCTGTGCATCTGCTTCATCCGTTTGGCGTCCGCTGTGCATCCGCTGTATCCGTTCCGTGTCCGCTTTGCTGCAGGCCCCCGGAAGCCTAGCGGATGTGCCTTCCGCTCCCATCCGCTTTCATCCACTGGGCTTCCATTCCACATCCGCTTTGCATCTGCCCTGCGTCCTCCCCGACTCCGTGTTATCCGCTCTGGTTATGCAAATTTTTGCCTCTTTTGAGAGCGGATAACAACGGATGGACCATTTTGCTCGTCCGCTGTGTCCTTTTTGCATCCGTTGGCCAGTGTGACATGG
This sequence comes from Laticauda colubrina, assembly GCA_015471245.1. Classification (NCBI taxonomy): domain Eukaryota; kingdom Metazoa; phylum Chordata; class Lepidosauria; order Squamata; family Elapidae; genus Laticauda; species Laticauda colubrina. The sequence goes on along the minus strand of BLBF01020450.1, from coordinate 18,350 downwards.
GCTTAACATTGCTGCTGAAGTTGTGTTGTGGATGGTTTTTCTTGTAAAATGGTCTTTTTAACTAATAAAATTTGTTACAGCATCTGTCCTCTGACACAGCATTCTCCTGAGATCTGTGTAGCTCCAATCATGATAATGTGTAAGAAATCTTAAAAGCCTGGCTATTTCTTGAACCTTTGGATAAAGATGGATGTCCACTCTTATAGGATTTTGTCAGAGCTCTGTCCTAAGATTCTTTCTGAGACCATTAAGTCAATTGAGCTTAATGGTCTCAGAAAGAATCTTAGGATAGACCTTCCCTAGTTGATTGGATGGTTACACGTGGGAAGTTTGAACATTCAGACTTGCAAGATTCTGTTAATGTAGCCTTATGTTAAAGTAGAATTAGCTCCTCTAGTCGTGTTTCCTATCTGGTTTATTTGGGAGGGCTGAAATAATTTTTTAAGTTTCAGGGTCCTAACTTCCATTGCCACTTTTCACTATCATATGAATTATGGCAGGCGCATCCTAAGTTTATTTCTCTAATATTAATCCCTCCTCCTTCACTTGATTGATTGGTTTCAAAGCAGTATCTCTTCCCTTCATTTCTCAAAAGCATCTACACTTCCCATTACAGTGCCTTTTAAAAAGGTACTTCTTTTCCTAAGGTACATAGATACCATAACAGATAATAGATAATCAGAATTGGAAGGGACCTTGTAGGTCATCTAGTCCAACCTCCCGCCCAAACAGGAGACCCTCCACCATTTCTGACAGATGGCAGTCCAATCTCTTCTTGAAAGTCTCAAGTGATGGCACTCCCACAACTTCCGAGGGCAAGCTGTCTATCCTTGTCTGGCCTACAGGCGCTTTAGAAAATAGCTTGACTCCTTCCTCTCTGTGGCAGCCCCTCAAATATTGGAAGACCGCTATCATGTCTCCCTTGGTCCTTCTCTTTATTAGACTAGCCAAGCCCAGTTCCTGCAACTGTTCGTTGTATGTTTTAGCCTCCAGTCCCCTAATCATCCTGGTTGCTCTTCTCTGTACTTTTTCTAGAGTCTCAACATCTTTTTTATAATGTGGTGAACAAAACTGGATGCATTACTCTAGGTGTGATCTTACTAAGGCTTTATTGAGTGGTATTAGTACTTCCCTTGATGTTGTTTGTATCCCTCTGTTAATACAGTTTAGGATTGCATTAGCTTTTTTGGCTGCTGCTGCACACTGCTGGCCCATATTTAGCTGGTTGTCCACGAAGACTCCAAGATCCCTCTCACAGTTACTGCTATTGAGCCTGGTTTCACCCAGTCTAAATGTGTACTTTTGGTTTTTCTTGCCTAAGTGTAGGACTTTACTTTTCTCTACATTGAATTTCATTTTATTCGATATGCCCCAGTGTCCTAGTCTGTCAAGATCCATCTGGATCTTGAGCCTATCTTCTTGGATGTTAACTATTCCTGCCAGCTTAGAATCATCTGCAAATTTAATAAGTTTCCCTTCTATTCCCTCATCTAAGTCATTAATGAAGATATTGAAGATATAAAGCTACCATGTATGACTTTATAGTAATGCTTTAATACTATAGTGAGGAATTAAGTAAATGTTTATTTCAGTCACTAATCATATTGCCTTATTCTTGGTAAGACACCTGTGTAAAGTAGAAACTTTTTCTCATCTTCAACCCAATTAACCTTAACAAACAGATACTCCTTAATTTTGAGATGGTGTCATTGCCATCTGGTATAAACAAGAACTCCTTAACCTTGATAGTTTCGTTCTTGGCAGGACTTCTCAACCTTGAAGGTCTGATTCCTCGCAGCAAGGCCAAGCATTCTTAGATAAGATAGATTTATTCTCTTTGCCGTTGGTAAATTCCAGTAAGATGAGACCACTGAAAATCAGATATGCTTAATTATGGTTCAGCTCCATGCGAGCTACTCAGAAACTCCCATCAGATGGAACTTCAATACAGACATAACCAGGAGGAGCATGCTACATGTTTCATGGCTTTGAAGAGACCCAATTAGTATCTATTATCCTTTTGTGGTTTACTGACTGGTAGAAGGGTATTTCTTTGTCTTCATGTATTCTTTAATATTTTTAATTGATGTTTTGTATAATATTCTTTGAGTTCTGTCTTATGTTATATTTTTCAGTATTCTTATATATTGTTCTATTGTGCATGATTATTGTTCTTTTCTTATCCTGTCTCAGAATAAAACTTTAAATACTTACTTTGGTGCAGTCTTTGCTTCTAGAATTTGTAGAATTTAAAGAACCTATAAAGCCAGTTATCCAAGTCTTCTGAGCTAGAGAAAGAACAATATTATCCCCATCCAGAATCAAATATGGAATATCCTTTGAACTGATTCTCTACTCAAGCAAAAGCCACTATCATGTGAAGCTTAAGCTTGAGATTATTCCTCACATCCAGACCCTAATAATTTCCAGGCATCAAGGAAATATTTCAGCTTTGCCTATTCAGGTTTGAGACGCAGTGTATTGATGCTAATATCAATATACTGGTAATGACTTCCTCCAGTATACTGTATGTATGTATTTATTAAATAAAAGTGGATAGAGTATCAAGCCCCATAGAACCCTAAACTATAACTAGTTTCTATTGATTGGAATGTCCCTTCAAGATAGAAAAGAACTACTGTAAAGTCATGGCACTTGGCCCAAATCCTTGCTGGTAGATCAGAACTACTACAATTAATAGTACTGAAGGCCGTTGAGAGACCAAGCAAGTTTACAGTAATAGGATTGCACTAATTTTATCCTGCTCTCACCAAGGGTTACACACAAGTGCAATGAACGTGATCTTAGTGCCATACCCATTCCTGGCTCCAAAGCCAGAATAAAAGGATCCAGATAATCTAGTTTTTCCAGAGCATACTGTAGATTTTTTCATCATCTCCTCAATTACCTTCCTTTCTGGTCAATTGTTGACTGGCTATTAGATGCCCAAAGTTGCCAGATTGAACCTCTTCTTAAGAGGAAAGTACACCCCTGCCTTTTTAAACACAGGCTTGTTTCTTGATTTTGTCTACCTTGAAGACTGATAACAGGTGGCAGAACATACATTACAGAGAACCCTGCCCATTTCCTTATGACTATCAGGTTCAAACATATCCCAGAAAACCTTAGAAGATGTGGTATATTCACTTTAATAGGACCTGTCAAAAATATTGGCTTGAATATGAACTTTTGCTGGTTTTAATTAGATTTGCTCTTTGTTTTCTGTCTTCTGTTAACATCACTCCAGACACTTCCTCTAGTGACAAGCCAAAAAAAGGTAATCCAGGCCCAATCTTAACTATTCTAGTAGGCCACTAAAGCTTTGGTTCCAAAGCCATGTTCCAGAGACTCACAAAATTCCCCAAATTCCCTGAGGTATGAAATGGATCCATTAGATCAAATATGATTATTCTTCCAGTATATACTGCGAACACTGCTTAATACCAGCTGTTCTCAATCAGTCTATGGCTTGACCATAGCAGAAGGAGAAACCTTGATCAGTAGCTGCCAGTTAGTATTAACAATTCTGTGTCTGATGAATGTAAGATTTGACTTGATATAAGAAATATCTTCAGGTTGATGTTTATGAATTAAAATGAAGCTGACATTTTATTTATATGAAGTTAAAATATGTTTATTTTACTTTCCTAATGAAAAGTATTCATAGCAACAAATAGCTGGGGATTGGAGAATGGGATTTTGACATGTTTATTGGTTGTTGTCTAAGTTTGGGTAGAAGCAGTTCACGCCAGCCATTAAAATAGATGTAGCTGGTGGGTGAATGGTTGGCAAAAACAAAAAACTGGTGGAATGTGCATTTAATGGTCCCAGTTGGTGTAATTCTCTAAAGAAGTGAAGGGTGCTGCTAGATAGTTTGCTTTGCCCTGCATATAGTGTCTGTCTGTCTGTCTGTCTGTCTGTCTGTCTGTCTGTCTGTCTGTCTGTCTGTCTTCCCTCCCTCTCTCCCTCTGTGTGCATTCCATCAATAATGATGGAACAGTTGATGTCTTACAACAGAATGAATCAATGATGCAAGTCTGTCTGACCTCATTTATGTTGGTCTGTTTTCCAGATGCTTAAATAACACAAATGGAATGTAGGGATGGCAGCAGCTCTAAACAAAAGTTCAAGGGTGGGGGGAAGAGATTAAACAATGTTGCTGAATAAAATCATATAAACATTAAATTATGGCTTGATATAAATCTTTGAATATAGAGAAGTCAGCATACCAATCTTCCCCAGTGCGTCTTAGTAGTCCGTGGACGTTGACAAAGTTCAGTCCACTCTGGGTTTGTGGCTTTACAGGGAAGGAAGAATGGCTTCAAAGTCTTCGCATGAGTCATGCTGTGTAGCGAAATAAAGTATAGGAGCCATAGTTGAACATACATAATCTAGATCAGTTTTCCTCAACCACAACACCTTTAAAAGATGTGGACTTTACTCCAAAATTTCTCAGCCAGCATGAATGCTGGGAGTTGAAGTTCATACATTTTAAAGATACCAAAGGTGAGAAACACTGATCGAAAGAAATAAAGGAAATTGTGTTCTAACGTAATAAGAAAATACTAACACCAAACAATATAATATTTCCTTGCTACAACAGATAGTACTATCTAGTTCTTCATCTAGTTCTAAGCACAACCATACCAATTTAGTCTTTGGAAAATCCATGGCTGCATATATAGGTCAAATTAGAAAAAAATTCTGAATGGGCCTAGCATGCTGCATAGATATCCATATAGTCACAAGGCTCTGAGTTGGACTTCAGAGAAGCCAGCCTTACAAGGCAGACTTGCATGGGATATAATATGTGGCGAGGAGTCAGAATCAGCAAATGTGCCTTTTCCTGGATTATGGAATGCCACTTGAGAAGCCCATAAAAAGGTGCTTCTTTAAAGAGTGTAAACTGATGCGATATGAGCAATCCTGCACAATCCAAATCAGTTTCTCCCTTTGCAACTGGACTACTATACAATCCAACACTAGTCTGTAATATTTACAGTTTTTTATTAGTTGACTTAAATGGGTGGGTAAAATGAGAACCTAGATTGTTGGGGCAATATGCTGACTCTGTAAGCCACTTACAGAGGGCTGTAAAGCACATGAAGCAGTATATAAGTCTAAGTGCTATTGCTATTATAATATAAAATACAAGAACAAATAGTAGGAAACAAAAGGGAGGGAAAGGGGAAGGGAGAAGTGTAGAAGAGAAGGGGGAAAGGCCTTGACTTCCAACTCCCTCTGATGCAGTAGAGTAAGACAGTAACATCAAACCTCAATTTTTCTTTTTTCCATGAAAATGGAAAAACTGTTTCTATAACAAAAATCATTTATCTAATCAGTAAAACCCAAAGTCAAATCAGACACTAGTCTGAATCTCCTGAATCATAGGCAATGTCTCTCAAATATCCAGGTGCATTGGAACAGCACTAAAGAATGTCTTTCTCTCTGTTTCTCCAGTATATTGTGTCTAAGTATTTATTAAATAAAAGTTATTAAGACAGAGTATCAACCCCTTTAGAACCCTAAACTATAACTAGTTTCCACTGAATGGAATATGTTCTTACATCCATATGTTTGATTACTAAGTGCTGGACTAGATGGAACATTTGAATGATTCAGCAGAGTTCTTATGCAAACCTGGCACTTACTCTGTCCTGACTAATGAAAACCATTAATGAGGGAAGCATGAAGATCTCTCTTTGATAGAGATCTCTCTTTTTGTAATAGAAAATTCTAAACATGTTAGATAGAATCCAGAGGCACCCATGCCTTAACAATGTGGCTTCTGATTAAGCCCTTTTTATTAACTGTCACTGCCACTACTCCTTTGCAGTATACGTATTCAGGTAATGACACATGGAACTTGATGAAATGTTGCTCTTCAAATCCTTCATTATGACATTGAAGCATCAAGTATATGAGTATTACAGTATGTAGCTTTTGAGAAGTACTAGAAATATAACCTCTTCTTACCTCAGTTTGATTTAGTTTCATTTCCTTCAGATAATTTCAATGGTAGTTATTTCTTTGCACAGTAGATGCGAATAATTCATTCAATTTTTCTGTTGTGCCAATATGATCATTGAGTGCCTCTTTTACTCCTTTGTTGTCTAACGCAGGGTCGCCCAACCCTACCAGCACTGGTCCATGAATGCCAGAAACTCGATCATGCAAACAAGTGAAGTCCCATCTGTGGGATGCAGACAGCACATGAAACACACACCCCTCCTGTCTACCAAAGAAACCTCTCTTCACAGAACTGGTCCTTGGTACCCACATGGTTGAAGGCCGCTGATCTAATGCCCAAACGGCTTCTTTGGCAAATCAACTTCAAAAAATGTTTGTTATTGTTCCTTTTCCCCCTTCTTTTTCTCTTTCCAGTAGGTTCCATAACTTATTCTGTGTATTCTCTATGATTATTTTCTACTTTTTCTGTCAGAGTTTTTGCTCCTTTTTGTTCTTCTAGTTGACATTCTTTCCACTTCCTGAAAAGAAGCCATTTAACTTTCTAAAGGTCCATCAACACTATTAGAAATCATGCTGTCTGCTTTCTGGATTTGGTTGACCCATTCTTACATTGTGAAATGCATTTTAGGTAAATTTCAATTATTGTGGCTTTAAGTAACCTCTGAGCACTATAGATGTTTGGGGTCCTTTACATTTCAGTCTCTTTCTCACTGGTTCCCTCAATTTCAGAAAGTTCTACCTTAGATATTACAATTCATATATTACAACTACTTGTCTAAGTTTTCTATCCTAGCTCAAATCAGGTTCATATAATTCAATGGTTTTGAGCTAGGATAGAAAACGTAGGCAAGTAGTAGAGCTTTGCAGCTTTACATGCAGAAAACCTACACATCTAAGTAATCCAATGAGAAAGATCTCTGCTTCAGACTCTAGAGAACTTATGACTGTTATATAAAGCAGATAAAGCTAGGTTGGTCCATGAGGAAAGAAGAAATCACAGTAGAATAGTGTCATTATAAGGACCAGTCAAAAAGCCACCAAAAATACAAAAACTATTAGGTTCTTCAGAACTTTCATCACATGAAATAGTATGGAAAGTTAAGGAAAGAAAAGGCTGTGTTCATACTAAAAGCTTCCAAATTATACTAGAAATTGTTTGAGTAAAATATTTAACTTAAAGTCAACTCTCAAGATAAAAGTGCAGGCTGAATGCATTAATAAAATGTTCCTAGGCTTTACTTCTAGTTTGTAATTTATCTATATGTATGCATTATAATTCTGGCAAAGTCAGCTCATAGGAGATTTAAAAAAATCCAACAGCAATAAAAACAAATAAATATATCAAATATGATAAAATATTAACAGAACAATAACTTTAAGCAGTACACCAGTATAAATAATCCAGAAACATGTTATCAGAATCTGACTTTCTGGAGTCAAGAAACAATGGCTGCCAAAAAAAGTAATATTTGATTAAAACATTAATATTAAATATTAAAATTGGCAATTTAATGGCTTGAACTCTGAAAATGTGTTCAAATCTTGCATAACAATTAAGTCATCACTTTGAAATAACAATTGTGTTAATTAGGAATGCCTTTCTTCTTTTCCATCAATATTTGGATGCAATAGAATAACTGCTATAAAATAATTAATATTCATTATTCTTTTGGATGAGATAACTTATCTTCAGCTATGGGTCATCAGGTTATGTGAGATCATTTGCTTATATGTGTGAAACAATCCTGAAATCTTCTTGACTAAAGACCAGAATTTCAGAATTTAACAAGCCTTCTGTCAATCTTGTAAGAGGAGGTTTTATGTAGTTTTATGAAGCTTTAGGCTCAGGGAAGAGTTTCATGAAAAATTCCTTTATAAAACCAATGCAGATAGAAAATGAGTTATTAGTTAAAGAGAACCTTAGAAAAAACAAGGAAAAACAATAAACAGTGGAATTCTAAATACAATAAATATTCATATAGCTAGTGTAACTAAAATAGCTATGTATTATGAATAATAGCACATATTGATCACAGAATGGTTGTCTGGAGAAGATTTATCAGGGCCACCTGTTTCGATGTTTCTAGGATGGCTTGTTTTGTTTGGTCTTCGTTAGGATGTTTTTTTTTTTTATTCCTGTGTTTTCCTCCCTTTTCTGAACACTTTTATTCAACTTTATAGAAGATGGAAGCTATGATAAAGCCAGCTTCTTTGGAAAGACCAAAGAAAGGCCATATATCAAGGCCCACACAGGAGGTTTGATGTATGGTAAGTCTAAGCAACAAATCTGTAGTAGTCAAAATAAGACACTTAAAATATGGACAAAATGTTAGGATAATATGTGCATAATTACATAATTGTGGCCTATGTCAATATAAATGATGCAATTTTCTCAAATAGACTGTTAATTTGAAATTTCACAGTATATGGGAGATGGCTTTTTAGGAAACAAAAAGCTTCCATCTATTCCAGACTTAATCAATTGATTATATTTTATGTATCCCAAAGTAGGGGTGTGTCGCATCTCATAATCGTCCAATGGCACTTCGGTATCATATTAAGTCTAGGTGCTGTTTTAGACCATGAGTTCTAGTCCTGCCTTAGGCATGAAAGTCAGCTGAGTAACTTTGAGCCAATCACTCTCTCTTAGCCCAACTCACCTCACAGGACTGATGTTATGGGGAAAATAGGAAGAAGAAGGAGTATTAGGCAAGTTGACTGTCTTGGGTTATTTATAAAATTAATAAAGGCAGGATAAAACAAAATCTAAAAAATAACCCTTTTACAATTATATTAGGATTTCTTTATCCTATACTTGGATTAGAACACTAAATCTGGCACTTCATGGGATAATTTGGAGACTGCTTGGCTATCCATCTCTGTCTTTAAAAAGATGCAGAAAGAATATTTCAAAATTTATTGTGATGGAATTCCAGGAAAGAAATGATGAATTGACTGTGACAGAATGAAGAGCTGTTGAGTAGGCCGGCTCTTTGTAATTCCTTCAAGGGCAAGACTTCAAATTGCTTACAAGTCTAAACTGTTCTTCATGAGCAGGCTTAAAGACCTGAAAGCCCTATTGCAAGTCAGTGCCTTGAAGGACACTGGGTTTGCATTCTTCCTTTTCTAATCATTTTGGAAATTAAATGTTCTTACGTATTAGGAACCTTTGGATCAGCAAGTCTCAAAAAACAGGATGTGTTTCCTTCGATCCTTAGAGAAAGAAGTTTTAAATACAAATTTAAGGAAGTATTTGTTCCTGTTTTGAAATAAAGAGTGAAAGGGTAAGTAGAAAGTTGATTTTGGGAAATTACAAATGGACAAAGAATATCAATGAATTTGTAATTGATTTTGGAATTAATTATAACAACTTTCTGATTGGAAAAAAATTGGGTTGTTTTGAATGGTTAAAAAAATGATAGGTTGATATTTTGAAAATTGGACACTAGAGGGAAGCAGAAGGAACCGAAGATTGCAGTTACAGAGAAGAACACTGAAATTTGATTTACTAATACAGAATGAGGCAAAATATTGTATTAACACTGGACATATTGGAAGATATTTTTGGGCAATGGATCTAGAAGTTAATTTTAAGAATGTTACAAATAAAATATGTGAAGGAAAAGTGAAAGAGTCAAGAAGAAGTGGAAGACTGAGAAAGTTATGACTGAATGTAGTTGCTAAGATCCTCAAAAAGAGAGCTGGGAAGTTTAAAGAGGAAGAGACCATATATCAGTTTACAAAAATAGATTGATAAAGAAACATAGATTTAACTATATACTTTTCTCTTATAGTTTCACTTACAATTTATTTTGCTGTAATATTTCTCATTCCTTGAATTGCATGTCCAGGAGAGTATTTTGTTGCCAGTTCACACAATTTTTTTTCAAAAGAAACCCATGACTGATTTATCTTTCACTCAGAGTTATATATGAAAATCACCACAACAGATTGGAGGGAACAATGATTGAAGCACAGACATTTGGAAGAGACTGTAAAAAAAATAGCCACTCTACATAATAGGGCTGTGAAGTTATCCTGATTTAAAAGGGAACAGGTGGCCCAGAGTGCATATTGATTGAATGCATAGCTGCACAGTCCCAGAAAAAGACATATTCAATAAGAAAGTGCTGACAGATGCAATGTGTTTACCCACGTGTGTGCTGAATCTCCTTTTCCCCTTCGAAATCTGGTTTATTCCTGCAAATAGGATCCTTCATTTGATTCCAAATCGCAAACCTCACAGAAAGGAATTCATTCCTTTTAAGTACCATTGCTATTTCTATGAGAAAAAAAAAACAGGAATGATAAAATTGTTCAACTATACAATGATTCAGTTATGTTGTACTTCTTAAAACTACAACAGCAGCCAGGCTTTTGGTTTAACCTTTTTATTGATTCAAAAGGAGTCATTCCACTCTATGTTTAATTTATATTGTCCAAGTATGCTTTAGTTCAGAATAACACTCGCTGCTAATCAGAGGTGGTATTCAGCAGGTTCTGACCAGTTCTGGAGGACCAGTAGCAGAAATTTTGAGTAGTTCAGAGAACCGGCAAATACCACTTCTGACTGAAGATTTTACAGTATCCTTTCCCTGCCTTGCTCCCCAAGCCACACTCACAGAACCGGTAGTAAAAAAAAATGAATCTTGTAAATAATAGTTAAAGAAAACCATGGCTTAGTGTGGTTTCTGTATGAGATATTCTTTAATTTTGGCATTGGTCAGGCTGCTGATATGGAACTATTGGAACAAATGAAACCCAATATTTCTGATGAAATTATGACTTCCCACTTCAGATTAAATTTAAGCCAGTCGCTATGCTGGCACTGTTTCAGTAGAATGAGTTGTTATTGTATAAGGTGAGTTACAATCTTTGTAATCATTCATTATGCCAGCCATATAATCAGACAAGGTACAAACAAAGGGAAAGCCTGTGACATTTAAAACGTTATCTTCCAGAGGGTTACTGTCCAAAAGGGTGGGGGGGGGGGAAGGAGACTGTAGTGTTTTTCAAACCCTGCTTATCTTTATTCTCTTTTCCCAGTGATGGTTTCAGAAATTCTGGACAGGAAGAGGAGGCTGATGCATCACTTGGGCTTTTCAAATACAAACACAAAAGACAATTAAAAAAGTACAACTTTTCATAGGAAGCCATTGAAAAAGTCACCAAGTGTGAATGATCACATCTGCATCAAGTTATGAAAAAAGTGGTGCTTGTTAGCCTGCTGCTTGAAAACCAGAACATTTTTTTCAGTTCGTATAATTGCTAACCCCTTATTCACTGTTCCACACTGAAGGGTTCTTTGCCTCCTTAAGATCCCACTAATTGCTGACAGATTTGATTTCTCTGTGACAGCAGGAGTCCTGTTGCTGGCCTTTACATCAAGTAATTGCTTTATTTTTCTCCCTCTGCTCTCAAAAACGGAATTCCCTTCTCCTCCTGCTTGAACCGGGCGTAATGACTTCTTTCTGTGTTATTAAATTCGTGCCATTTAAATCACATTTAGAGATGTTTTGAATAACTGATTCCAATTACTAAGGTTTCTTACTAAGAAGCAGCTGAAAACGCAAGTCATTACTTGCCTGTAGTCAAGCAGCTACACCTTGCGGGGAAATCTCTGGTGGACCGTATTGTATTTCTGCCTTGTAAGGTGTAATTTCTATTCACAGGGGGCTGATATTCAACAAATATACAGCTGCTGGGCTTCTCTTAACCTGTCATTTGTGCAAGACAGAGATATTAGAGGATATATTTATTTTATAAACACTGCTGTCCCTTAAAGAAATTAACTAAATTTTCCCCATGACATCCCAGTTAGGGTGCTTAGAACAACAGCAGAGATGAGCAGTTGACCGCTGAGTGACCCAAGTATGCCATTTATTTGTTTAGCCATGTGAATGTATTTTGCAGATACCTTTCTAATGGACCATCATTAGAAACCGGAAGGAAAAGCCCTGGAAAAAAGCAGAGCCGGGACAAACCCCATATCCTCAGAATTATCAGAGCAAACTATTCAATTGGTCGGTCATAAGATGTTCAAGAAATGTATAACAAAGACATGTTTCAGAGACTCTTATGGGGAGCAACTGAGAAGAATGCATAAACATGTGAAATAGAAGAGGATCTCCAGAGAAAAGATCAGAAGTTGCCTTATGCTTATTTACAGTGGCCCTTGTTTGTCAGCACAGACTGGAACTGATTTGCCAGGGTTTAGGGCAGGTTTTACTTCCTGCTTCTTGGAAATGGAACCTGAGACCTCCTTGTGCAAAACATCTGGGCTACCGTTTTGCAATGGGACATCTGAGCAAAGACAAGGAAAGGCTTAATCCTCTGACTCCCTTCCATTGGCTTTCGCAAGCAGAAAAAGCCATCAGGAAAGGGGAGCCAGAATAACATTGGAAAGTTAGATGGCAGGTTGCGATTCATATATTCGTCAGAGATTATGATTCTAGCTTTACTGAATTTCCAGCAATTGGCAGCTTGCTTCTACCCAAGCTCAAAGAATGGAACACAGTGCACAGAAAGCAAAAGACATTTTCGCTTTTCTTTAAATTATACAACTTGGTGCCTAAGAATCAGGGGGAAAGTAAGAAAAAATAGATGCAAATATTTCAATAAAGCTTCATAATCTTTGGCACATTTAGTATGTTTTTAATAGGCACAAACATTCTAATAAGGGCAACCAACAATGGGTTTTTCCTTCCAATTGTTTATTCATATGTCGCCAGCTTCTGCTAAGCTTCTGTGTATTGTTAGCCAAAATGGACTTGGAATTTTGTAACTTACAATTCCAATATACCTGGAGGGGGCCAGTGCCAGGTTGGGACAGCATTAACCAATGTTCCCATGTGCTAGCAGCATGAGGATTACTGTTGTCTCCATATGGCTGGCAACTGTTAGGCCTGCTGCTTCAGTATGCCTGTCGCTTCTATACACCATGCCTGGAAAGGCTCTAATCACCCTCTCATTTAAAACCTCTTGCATTCCTTATATCTGTTGCTCACCTCTAATTGCTTCTTCCTTCCAGGATTGCTATATGTCAGCTGGAAATCTCTTGTTCTTCATTTCAGTAGATTCTACCTACACCACTTAAAATGTTGCTAGCCATCAGAAGGGCTCACAACTCCAAAAAAGATGTATCTCAAATAAATTAATATAATTGCAGCTTTGGGGTTTCCAAAACATATATTGTCTGTATTGCTTCTCAATAATTCAAAAAGGTATGTTGGATTGGGGCCATTTATATCATAACACTTCATTTCTGTATGTTGAAATGGCCCTTTAGATTGTCTCTTTCTTCACCCAAATCCTGTCCTATCAACCTCATTGTGATATTTTTTTATATTTTCTTTTCTCTAACAGTGACAGTTGAAATGGACTTGAGAAGGGGAAATAAGCAGGTCTGAGATTTCCAGACACTGAATGATTGAAAATTCCTAGTAATCTCATTATATTGTACCTGCTTATTCTGTGCTGCCATTTCTCCAACCACATAACCAGCTTCTGATAAGGAACTCAAGATATTTACAAAATATTTATTGTAGTTTAAAATCTTTCATTAAAGTAGCACAAAGCATATGGTAAACTCGAAGGAGGCAAGAGAGTTTACCCCAGAGCAAGAGTCCAGTGACACAAACCTCAAGTTCAGGAATATCCAAGACTAGCTATTTTTGCAGTCCAAGGGTAAAGGTTAACCGAGTTAACCTACTATGCACAAAGCCACATGCAAGAGATACAAGTGTTGTTTTGTTCGGAAAACACACGAGGTAGACCGGGTTCCAACAACAAATACTTTATTCTTTAACTAGTCAGTAAATAGGAACACTTGGGTGAAGCCGAGGCCAGCCTTTTATACAGGCTGGCTTGCCTGCTTGCAGCCAATGGCAGAGTTGCTTAAATTTGCCGCCTTTTAGCAGCTCTTTGGATTGGTTCCTAGTGAACCAATCCAATGTTTAGTTTATTTGACCAATCAGGTTTTCAGATTTGGAGTCACCCACTTTACATATAGAACACCCCTCCCCTCTTAGTTCAGTCCTACGTGGTGACGTTGTCTCGCAGGTAGGCGGGGCTTTTCCGGACTCGACTTGACCTGCACGGTTCATTCTTAGTGAAGTCTTCGACCGGTTCGGATGGGGCTGCTGTGTCGTGCGTTCTTCTCCCTGGAACCGTCTGGAAGGGTGAGTCAGCCATTTTACCGCCACCTGAGTTTCTTAGGCTGGCGGTTTTGCCGCTCCCTCCCATTTCCTCTGGGCAGGTTGAGCTGGCCTGGCTGGCCCCTTCCGATGGGCTCTTCACGCAAGTCTCTCCAAACAGTGAGTCTTTTATTTGCTCTTTTTGATTATATGTTTCATTGTTTTTGGTTTTAAACAGTTCTTTATTTACTTCTCGCCTTTCCCCCCCACCTTGGTTTGCAATTCGTCGGTTTTGTCGGTGAATGGTTGTAAGTCTGTGGTTCTCTCTATAATTCGGGATCGAAGCTGGTCTATGTGCCGCTTCCATTCCCTGCCATCCTCTATTATTAATCGGTAGGATTTGGGGCCTGTGATTTGGGTAATCTGTCCTGGTAGCCATACCGGGTCCCCGGTGAAGTTTTTAGCGTATACTAAATCGCCTATTTCGAATTGTCTAAGCCGTGTAGAGGAGTCAGGGGGTTTTTCTGGAGTAAAATTTGGGTGTAACCTATCAAGGTGTGATCTTAACTTTCGCCCCATAAGTAATTCTGCTGGAGACTTGTTGGTTATGGTACTGGGCGTTATGTGCTGGAGTGTGAGCAAACGGTTTACTTTCTGTTGGACATCTCCAGCGTCCATTCTTTCTAAACCTTCTTTCGTAAACCGGACCATTCTCTCAGCCCTGCCATTTGCAGCCGGGTGAGCCGGCGCGGTTAGGGCATGTCTTATACCTAGGTATTGCTCAAATTGTATGCTGGTTAGCTGTGGCCCATTATCTGAGACAAGAACGTCCGGTATGCCATGGGTGGCAAAAAGGTTGTCCAGCTTTTTAATTACAGTTTCTGTTGTCGTTGATGGCATAACTTTTACTTCAAGCCAATTTGAATAGGCATCAACAAAAGGTATGCCCCTTGGTAGGACCCGCGAAATCAATGTGTATTCTTGACCAAGGTCCCCGAGGGGTTTCCCAGTCCTTAACGGGTGCTTTTGGTGGGGACGGTCTAATTGCCTGGCATTTGTTGCATGAGCTTACCCAATACTCTATGTCCTTATCAATACCTGGCCACCAAACATAACTTCTAGCAAGGCTTTTCATCTTAACCATTCCCGGGTGCCCTTCATGTAACAACCTAAGTACCCTGGGTTGTAATTTGGCAGGAATTACCACCTGATCACCCCACAACAAACACCCCTTTTGGATTGAAAGTTCAGTCTGTCTGGACCGGAAAGGTTTAAAGTTTTCAGTTTTTTGATTCTCTGGCCAGCCTTTACCTACCCAGCTAAGAACGCGGGCAGTCAATGAGTCTTTCGCGGTGGCTCTGGCGACATCATAAGCTGATATGGGTAGATCAGGGCAAGTCTCAATTTGTAGCATTGTCATCGCTGGTGCCGGGTCTTCGTCGGTTGCTGGGAAGGGTGCTCTGCTCAAAGCGTCCGCATGGGAAATTTGTTTCCCTGGGCGATGTGTCAGAGTGTAGGAATAAGCTGCTGGGAACTCTGACCATCTAGTCATTCTTGGGGACAGTATATTAGGTGTTGGCTTGTTTCCCACCAAAATCCCCATCAGCGGTTTGTGGTTTGTTATGATTTGAAAAGTCCGCCCATATAAGTACTCGTGGAAGCGTTTTACTTCAGTGACAATTGCTAGAGCTTCCCTGTCCAATTGGCTGTAATTCCGCTCGGTTTTTGATAGAGTCCTAGAGTAATATGCGATGGATGCTTCTCTGCCATCAGGTAGTTGGTGGCTCAGGATGGCACCTACTCCGTATGGTGAAGCGTCGCAGGTCACTCTTAATGGCAGTGTGTTGCTGAATTGGATGAGAACGTTTGTTGATGTTAGCAAGCTTTTAATATTTTGGAAGGCTTTTTTTTCTTTGTAACCCCAAGTCCAAGTTGCCTTCTTGTCTAAAAGACGGTGTAACAGTTCTGCTATAGTGGCCTTGTTTGGCAGGAACACATTATAGAAATTAATTAGTCCTAAAAATGCTTGTAGTTCGGTTTTATTTCTTGGTTCAGGTGCGTCTTTGATTGCTTTAACTTTTTTGTCTGTAGGGTGGATACCCTCTCCATCTATTGAGTAGCCCAGGAATTCGACGCTATTCTTAATTAAACAGCACTTTTCTCTTTTTACCTTGAGGCCAGATTCCCTAAACTTAGTAAATACTTCTTTGAGTCTTTTCTTAATTGAGTTTCATCTCTGGCCGAGATTAGGACATCGTCAAAATAGGGAACGACTCCTTGTATGCCATTTAGGAGGCGTTCCATCAGACTCTGGAAAACGCCAGGGGCCACGCTTACTCCAAATTAGAGCCGGTGACATTTGAATGCGCCCTTATGGGTGACTATAGTCTGTGCTTCTGCTGTTTCTGGGTCCACTGGGAGTTGTTGATAGGCTTGTGCCAAGTTGAGTTTAGCAAAAACTTTGCCCTTTCCCAGGGAGTGAAGCAAATGCTGGACTACTGGCACCGGGTATGAGCTTGGTTGTAATGCGTGGTTCAGTGTAACCTTATAGTCACCACAGATTCTAATGGACCCATCAGGTTTTATGGGTGTGACAATAGGCGTTTCCCACTTGGCATGGTCCACAGGTTCTAACACCCCTTGGGCTATTAATTTGTCCAGCTGTTCCTCTATTTTTGCCTTTAGTGCAAAAGGAACTCACCTGGCTTTTATTCTTCGTGGGGCTATTTGGGGGTTTAGATTGAAAGAAATGGGATTTCCCCGATACTTGCCAAGGGAGCCATCAAAAACATCCTGGAATTCTCGGATGAGGTCGTCTTCCCAGCCGGTTGTAGTCACTCGATCGACCCCAGTCATCCCGATGCCCAATGGCGCAAACCACTCGATGCCCAGGAGGCTTGGTCTGTCTTGGTCGACTATGGTCAGCGGAAGCACCTTGACGTGATGTTTGTAGGCGACTCGGAATTGTCCCATGCCTACCACAGGGATTTGGTTTCCCTGATAGTCCTTGAGGGTTAGGTGCTGCTTCTTCAATTCTTTGGGTTTGATACCTGGGACTAGCTGTCTTATTGTGTCCCACGATACCATGGAGAGGAAGGACCCCGAGTCCACTTCCATCTTGCAGTGTTTTCCTTCGATTTTTACGATGACTTTAATTTTCTTCCTACTTTCCGTCTGAGGGCTCTTTATAATGACAGTTTGGTGTGTATTGGCTTGCTTCTCTTGTTGCCACTTTCTCTCAGCTCGTTTAGGCTCAGCTCGTGTTGGGGAATTTCTGCGTCTCGTTAGGCTGTAGCATTTTTTGTTCCTGCAGACTTTCTCGATGTGCCCTCATTTCTTGCAATGCCGGCAGATGGCATCGAGAAATCTGCATTCGGCTCGGGGATGGTTTCCTCCACAGCCAGCGCATTCCCGCCAATTTCTTCTTTCGCGCTCTTTTCTGTTCGTGAGCAAACGGTGGACCTCGTTGTCTTCTTCGCTCGATTCAACTGTTTCGCCCGAGTCTTCGTAGTGGGTTGTGGTGGCAGGCTGCTTTCTGTCTTTGGTTGGTGTTTCTTCACTGTGTGTGTTCATCTTTTTCATGGCTATGGCAGATTTTTTCACGGCTTCAGCGGCTGTGGCTTCCGCGATGGCTTCGGTAACGGTGATGTTGGGCTTGTTGAGTAATTTACTCTGTGTGGTCGAGTCTCTCAGGCCCAACACCACGCGATCCCTCATTGCTTCGTCAATGTTCAAAAATTCACACTCACCCCCTAATTGTCTAAGGGCAGCGATGAAATCGGCGATGGTCTCTCCCTCTCTCTGGTCTCTGTGGTAAAATTCGTGTCGCTTTATTAAGTTTGACACCATCCGAGTGTAGTGTGCTTTGAGGACTCTTTGCAATTCTGTCCACGTTAGTTGTTTAACATCTCGGGGCTTTGCAAGGGCCTTTGCCATCTTGAAAACTGTTGGCCCGCAGTGCGTCAGGAATACAGCTCTCTTGCATTGCTCTGAAATGTCTTCCATTTCATTGCTCTCCAAATACATCTGGAAGCGATCAGCATAGGAATCCCAATCCTCTTCGTTGGGATTGAAGGGTGCGGGCGGTGCGTTGTTTCCAGACATCTTGGTTGTCATCTGGACTTCTTATCACCGCGTGCAGGTTTTTTCGTTCAGGACGATCCCACTCTCGTCGCCAGTGTTTTGTTCGGAAAACACACGAGGTAGACCGGGTTCCAACAACAAATACTTTATTCTTTAACTAGT
>BLBF01020449.1:0-39552 GCA_015471245.1 Laticauda colubrina | reverse complement strand
TCTCTCTCTCTCTCTCTCTCTCTCTCTCTCTCTCTCTCTCTCTCTCTGTGTGTGTGTGTGTGTATATATAAAACACGATTTCATTGTATTTTAAGCCAGATCTCTTTAACAGTAAGCTACTGATGCAGAAGTATGCTACAATGGAATAAAGTGGCCCAAAATGTGAAATCATTTGTAAAAGACTATCTTCGAGTCAGACAACAGACATATTTGCTAACCCTGAAACTGACACACATTTCTTGGACACTGTTCAAATAAGTATCTTGGCAAGAAAGCTTAAGTCTCTGATTGCCTCTTCTCTTTGATCTGTGCAGAATAACCAGGATGTATTAAAGATTTTGATCTTTATTATATGGACATGTGAAAACGCAAATATAAAAATGTCAAATATGAGCAGAACTATATGGATATATTTGCTTCATGGATG
The DNA here is from genome assembly GCA_015471245.1 of Laticauda colubrina. Classification (NCBI taxonomy): domain Eukaryota; kingdom Metazoa; phylum Chordata; class Lepidosauria; order Squamata; family Elapidae; genus Laticauda; species Laticauda colubrina. The sequence continues at coordinate 39,125 of BLBF01020449.1, read as the reverse complement.
AAGAAATCTGCCAAACAATAAGAAATTAAATGTCTCACATGTCCTTCCCCCTTACACATGCCACAAATATTATCCCTTAAACTGCCAGAACTATCATAACTTTCGTACCTTCATAGTTAATATCAGTTACTATAATTAAGTAAATAAGTATTGTAGCGAGGAAGTCACTTTGTTATTGTATGGGTACATGCACAAACTAGGTATCTATTTGAGAAGCATCACTCTGGGTATCCTTGGCACTGGTGTTCCTTGATCAGAACTTATAGTTCATTTACATTTTCACATAATTGGTTCTTCCAAGCAATCTGAAGTTGCATGGAATAGATACATAATGAAATGAAAATGTTCAAATAGTTCAAGATTGAATGCCAGGCTGGAGCAGGTGGAAAACTAATTTGTAATTACATTGCACCTTTCCTGAATTGTTAAGATTTATCAAACTGTATACTCAGAGTTTAGGAAATGACATAAGGATGAAAACAATTACCCTGAATTTATTTTTGGGGAGGGGGATTAAAATAAGTATATTGAGGTGTCTACCTTGTTTCAGAACATCCTTTGGAGATAGAATGGGAGCAGAGAAAGTTGAGTGGCAAGAACATAATGTTGTTTCGGGCTACGAGATAAAGTTATCCTACTGCCATGAAATGTAACCTACATTGAAATCTAATAAACATAATGAATACTAAAGATAAAAATGACAAATTTACTGCCATTTTCTAGATTTGACCACTTTATTATCTACATGCACACATAACCCCACAGACAAAATCCTACATCTGCACAGATCTCCAGCATAGCCATAAGAAAGTGGCATATTGCATTTCCTCCCTCAATGCTGAAGAAATTATCAATTTACAAATTTATTTTACATAAAAGGAAAGATGTCATACATCTTTCCTTTTTTTTTCCATTTCCATTTTTTTTCTTGGCTCTCAGTGTACACCAGTTTTGATTTTCAGATATGTTCAAATATTAGCAACTTGCATCATGTTTTTTCTTCTTCCCACCTATGGGGACAAATGATTGTAGTAAAGAAAGAAAGGTCATGCTGTTTTGCTATCAACTGAACTTGATTAAACTCTTTACATTTATGAACAATTTTAGAAGGTAAATCTGCGAAACTCATTAGCTTCTTATCAACATAATCCAAATAAATTGCTTATTGAGAAAGCTGAAGAATGTTATCTTGTGTTGTTCTCCTGAGAAATTCTATCACTGTTGGGTTAGGTCACAGGATAGATTGAAATCTTGAAGTTACCGCAGAGGCGAATTCAATTTCTAATGGATAATCATTATTTAAAGAAAAAAGCTCACATAGGTATTTATCTTTAAAGACCACTAGGTGCTGTTCACCTTTTGTGATTATATAAGGTACATTTAATATACTGAGTCTCTTTCTAGATAAATGGCCTTGGAATCAATGTCTTGGTATATGCTTTTCTTGTTTTCTTCCAAGATTCTAACATTTTCTTCAGCCCTTGCATCTCGCATCTGCTACCTTATGTTGAGTCTGGGTTGCCTTAGGAGTTCAAGACCTCCATGGTAACCATGAACATGTTCCAAATAAATGATCCAACAAATACCAGGAGTCATATATTATATCTGTTTTCTGTCATAGGGCAGTTTCAGGGTGAACTCGCATTGGAGGATATCACCATTAATTGGTTGCCATGGTCAAATCATTGAGGCTGTCCTCTTGCTCATTGTGACTATATACCTCCATGGAGAGGCAGGATCTGTTAGGTTAGCTAGTTCACCCTAGGTGATTAAGGACCCTGCAAAATCCTATACAGACCTTGAGGTTTTCCCTGATTTGTCAGACAGATTGGCAGGGACCTTGATTGCAGGCTGAAATGTATGGGTGATTGAAGCCCGGTCTAGACTGTTCCTATGTGGCCTCTTTTGGGCATTGATCTCAAGGAGTTCCACTAGATAAGCTGCCAAAAGCAAGAAAAACTGTAGAAAAACAAGAGTGAATTCAATCTAATGTAAGTCAGAGTCCATATTCATCCCCACATCACAGTAACTAAGGATGGCAAAATATAGTTATTTTTTCATATTATTTCATCTGCCCAGCAGCCCTATTTAGAATTACCTGTTTCCTGTTGGTGGGGGAGGGTAATCCACGGGCTGTGGTCAAAGATATTCAAGCTGTCTGATTGAAATGAAGATCCCATGATTGCAACAGCAGTAAAGCCTAACAGCCTGTAGCACTGAAGTAGCCACAAGTTTACCAAACTTTCATTCCTTTGTGACCAACACATTGGACTTGTTGAATTGGACATAATCTGTAAATTAGCCTACTTGAGGTATAGTCATACCTTATATTCAACTGCTTTGAAACTGGTCAAATTTGATTCTCAATATATTTTGACATGAAAATGTTGTCCCGGTACTCGTTTGTTTGGTATTCAATGTACAAGCTAGAACTTGTCAATGTGAGTTACTTGTGACTTGTCACCCTTTCTAGCCAAAACAAAGGATCACACATTAGTCACACAGGAACTTTTGTAAGTATCTCCTTGAGGTCTTCTGTAGCTTCTGTAGTCATTTTGTGTATTTTTGTGCTTTTTTCCTTCATTATGGGTCTTTGGTTTGGGAATTCATTAACTTTATTTATTCCTTATGGAAATAAGGTAACAAACATTTGTTTAGTACTCATTATTTTTGGTACACAAAATATTTTCTGAAAAGTAAAATGGATAGTAATTTATCAGAAAGTATTAATTGCTTTTTTATAAAAAGGAATAGTTGGACAATGTTTTATTAATTTAGAGTTTATATTCCTTATAAAATGCTTAAAATAATATGTAAAAATAAGAATTAAGTGAACTTATCAAATAAATAGTAGTCTTATTTTTTACTAATATTTTAAATAAAGACAGAAATAAACAATATTACATTTCTCAAGTAATCTAGATATTTTAAAGTTTTAATTTTGTTTCATTTCATTTCACCTTTTTTAGTCATTGGTTTGTAACTGAAGTATGGTATTTAACTTTTATGGGTCTCCAGTTCAGTACAGTGACAGCCGGGGGGGGGGGGATTCAAATTTTCTAATAACCAGTTCTGTGGGTGTGACTTAGCCAGTGGGCGTGACTTGGTGGTCATGTTATTGGCTGGATGTGGCCAACTCAATATCACTCACATCAAGGCATGCATTTCCTCGTCTGGCCTTTCATGACTGTGGGGATGCTGCAACAGTTGTAAGTGTGAAAAATGGTCATAAGTCACTTTTTTCAGTGCCATTGTAACTTTGAATGGTCACTCCACACAAGCAAAGTATCAGCAAAGGAGAGGAAAAAAACTCCAGAGACGTTCCTGAGACAGGAAATCCAATCCTGCCAAGAACGTAATAAGGGTTAATGGAGAGACAGTTTCTGTAAGCAACACCAGAATGTTTCCTTCCTGCCTTCCTTACAGGATTAGGCCAGTAATTTCTTCTAACAACTGGTTCTCCGAACTGCTTAGAATGTTTACAACCGGTTCTAGTGAATAGGTGCAAACTGGTAGAATCCCACCCCTGGCTTTTTTTCACATAATGTATGCCCTGACTATAATTTATAAGTTATAAATTGTAAGTTATAATTTAACTATAATTTATTCAATAAAGTTTACTAAACTTGATGATTGTGTTTATACATTAAGGCATAAACAAGCAAATTGTCATTTGATTTAATATGTACCCATGAATTTGTTAATGTGATTAGCTGAATAAATCTTTCCAAAAATTCTCCCAAAATACTACTTCAATATATTTCATTATCAAAAATATAATATTGCTCAGTTAAGGGAAAATGTGATTTCATCCAGTAGATATATATTTCTATATACTGGGAATAATTTTTAAAGAACCCGAAATATTTTCATAAAGTGTGATTAGGTGCCATCAAGTCATTGATTACTTTTAGCAACCATACAGCTGGGTTATTCCCATGAAGAGCTGCCCTTAAACTTGTCTTTTAGGTCTTCCAATAGTGCACTCATTGCTACCGTAACTGAATCACAGTGTATAGACTTGTTCAATTTTGCAATTCTTTTCCTGAATGTAAATCCCTTATAAAAACATGCACTGAAATACACATACTGCAAATATGCTAATATATTCTTCCTACCATTGAAACAATATAAGCTTTTCATTGGTTTTCATTTTGCCTTACCTTTCAAATATTTCAGAACCCATTTACCTGAGTTTATAGGCAGAAATGTATGTTTACCGAGGGCTGATGATGTGAGCATTTTTCCCCAAAGTTCTGCAGGCTAACATTGTGGTTTTGTGGTCTGTTGAGTTAAATCCCATTACATCATCTAATTGCACACTGGATAATTATTAGATTCATTTGTGGTTATCACACATACATTTTGCCTTTTTAATTCCAGAAGCGTGAACCAGCAATCCTCAGACCATAAACTCAAGCTTTGTTTTACTGTAAACAATGATTCCCCCCCCCCATAACATTAGTCTTGTTAATGGAGGGAAAGATAATCAAACTAAAAACTTCTAACACAGTTTAGTTAGGCAGGTATGCAAATTATCTCTCTACTCATTCAAACGTGCAGTGAATATGTTCTGATGCTAATCTTTTCCCTTGATTGTATAGCATTGTTTTCATCTCTTCCTCAGATCATAAGTGAAACAATTTGAAGTCATTTCATGGCTGGCTGGGGTATGCTGGGAGTTGGAAGTCCAGACGTCTTAAAGTTGCCAAGGTTGAACACTCCTTCTTTACTGGAGATATATGATATATGATTTAGAAATGATTTCACTTTTATTCTTACATTGATTCTGTTGAAAGCATGTGTAGCCTTAACAATTTCATTAAAAAAATGATCTGCATTTGGTCTCCCAGTTTTGTTAATATCTTTTTATATACACTCTGCATCTCAATACCTTCTATGCATATTAATATCTTAATATTCTTTTATGTGCATTTCTCATCCAGTCTTTACTTCCTTACTTCATCAAATATCCTTTTTCATAAGATACTTATTAGTTTTAATTCCATGCACTTCTGTGGCACTCTGCAGGTACTCTATTTCATGCAGATTCAACATCCTTTCCTTGCATCCTTTTATTTATTTACTTTCTCGTTGTATGTGTATACACAGTATATACATATAATAACATTTACATAACACCCAGACACCAGACCCAACATGCATACACATGACAATCCCCAAGCACACCCCCATCCACCAAATTTCCCCACCTCCTAAAATATACAAGCATCCACACTACAAACCAAGTAATACTGTCCAACATCATCAATGATGGTGGTCCCTAAGTTCATTGTTAAGTGCAATTTTGTTGTATGTGTATACTGTGTATATACGTACAATGACAATAAAGTATTGTTGTTGTTGTTGCTGTTAGTTAACCTTTAGTGAGATTCACAGCCTTTGGGGCTGGTTTGTAGCTCAACAGCTCAAGTCCTAACCAAAGACCTAGGAACTGTTAAGGTAGCGTCGGAGGCTGTTCCAAGTAGTGTGATTTTTTTGTAGAATCATGGTATTCCAAGTCTGATAAATTCAGAATTTCGAATTAGCGAGGTAGCCCTTTGGGTATTGCTCCAAGGGCTCCAATTATCATCATCATCATCATCATCATCATCATCATCATCGTTATTATTATTGTTGTTGTTGCTGTTGTTGCTGTTGTTGTAATTTCCATTCATTCTGTTAGGAAACTAATTTAGCTTCCACTGCTATACTTTATGTTCCTGTATTTGTTGTCATTTTATTCTACTTTCTTTCATTAGTGTTTTTTAATATTTATTTTTAAAAAAGATCTACTCTAGATATTATCAGAAATGTTGTCCCATATTCAGAACTTCTCATTGTTCACTAATTATTTCAGTCTTGCATCATAAAAATTAAAATTAGTCAAACTTTTTGATTCATTCTTTTTTCATCTCCCAAGTGAATTAATTTGTTTAAAACATATTTCTTGAAGCAAGTCTTCATCAAGCCATTATAATTCATTCATTCATAGATGAGTCTCCACACAGCTCAGATCCTTTTTATTTCATTCACTGAATCCACAATATCAGAGCACTTTCATCCAGACCCATTAAAACTTTCACTTTGTCCTGGTTTTATGCATAATGTTTTTTTCTCATTTCTGGACTTTTGGTCCTACAGCAATCTTGAGCTCAAGGCTATATCAGTAATTATATTGACCCTATATGACACTTTTATATTCCATGATCTTATTGATGATAACCTACATGAATGCATATGTTGGGCCATAAAGACAAACTGTGACCTTACTAGTACACCAGATATTTTGTTGCCCTGCTCTCTTCATCTTTCCGAGATGAACATCTAGATTGAAGTTTGTCTCCTTATTTTTTGGTGTTCAGTGACTTGTTCAGGAAATGTCAGAGTTCATGGTCTCCAAAGTAATCATACAATTGTCATAGATTGATACATGCCAGGAAATATATGCTGATCTCATTTTCATATCAGAGAAATTATGCTGTGATTTGGATATGGATGGCATTATATGTATCATTTGCCAATTAATGATGCAGAGTTGGGGGGGGCATCAGGAGGGTCTTCTCAGGAGAGTTTTTGGAGGGCATTTGGGAACATTGCCAAAAACCTACAAGGGCTACTCATTGCCCTATTGATAAGTGTTCACCCAGTCTCCAACTTTTGAAGGAGTAGGTCGTAGAATAAGTAGGTAGAATAAGTAGATTAGCTACACTTTTTTTCAGTCTGTGTTCAAGCTGGATGCTAGGAAATGTTATTCATTGATTCATAGGGCTGTATGTGTGTATTGTATGTTATGTATTGTGTGTAATATATGTATTAATAGCTACTCTGGGCCCAGCTGGTGTTCAATCTCATCTTAGTGTCTTGAGACAACAAGGATCTTAATGGGATGAATAGAATACAATTAAGCCCAAACCAAGACAGAGCTGCTGTTGGAATACACCAATGGAAGTTGTGACTAGGAAGGATACATCCCTACTTGGAAAAGAGGACCTGGGCAATTCTTGGCATTATCATCAATTTGCTGTACTCTCTACATGAGGCTGTCTTGAAGATCACTCAGTTACAGTTGGTTCAAAAATTAGTGTTTTTTAAAATTCATTGTCATAAACATATCACACTTACATAGCAGTCCCTATAATGGTTGTCAATTGTTTTCATAGGAAATTCAAGGAAATGGCTTTAACTTACAAAACATATATGGATGGTGCCCAAGATCAACAAATATCAACTTTTCAATGCCATTCTCCCAGAAGCAACAACTGGTAGTACCCATTATCTAGAACAAGGGCCCAAAGACAGTATAAATAGTATCTCAGACATACCACCCGCGCTTAAGAACAGCCTCCCATTGATAGTCTTCTGAAATTTGGTCAAAGAGGCACTCATCTGTTGTTTCAGACATTGATCAGTATTATGTATTTTTCTGCAGGACACACTATTATTTTCTACAGTGGACATTTCAATTTCTACTGAATTATCCTTTAATTGAAACAAACTGCTGAGATTCTGGAAATATTTAATAGCATACCAGCACAACAATAGGGCCACAAACATTGGCCTCTGCTGCCCATCAGAGCTTTGGTTAATTAAATCTTTCACATAACAGATTCAATAAAAGATGTAGACTAGACTACTACCCTTAATTACACTCATGTCGCATAGGGTATTCCCAGGTAACTGTAACAGTACCAGTCAATCCTGGCAGCAAATATACAAGCAAAATAGAAGTCCGATTTTACCTCAACCATAATCACACCACAGTATTCTACTGAAACCAGAATTCTAATCTACGGATTACCTTGCAGGCCAACATATTGTTGATTTTGTTCCATCATCTAGAAGTTATTTGCAGAATGCATATACTGTTACTGGTTTCATGTTTTTAAATACGTTTTCCTAGAGTAGTTAAATGAACGTGCCTTTATTTTTAAATTTGTGGTTTTCTTGCAAGGACTTTATCAGGGTCCGTATATTCAAGTGCGAATCCCAACCTATTGTTATGTCAATCATGCCTTTTTATATTTTTTTTTTAAACTTTTTTGAGTTGTCATCTTCATCATCATCCTACATTTCCTCTGGGCCACAAATTGACATATTTGAATCTCTCTCCATTGAATTTCGATAGCCATTCTGTTGGATAGATTGGGCTAAAACTGGCCCCAAGTCACCGAAGTGATTTTTAAGGAGAGACAGCAACCTGAATCTGGTTCTCACTGAATACTTTAACGATTAAACTACACCAGCTCAACAAAAATGCATCATTTTGAAGGCATTTCCGAGTTTCATTATTATGTCCACCATTCCATTGCTGTCAACATATATCATGAAGTCGTTTTTTTCTTCTTTAACTTATTGTGCTATTCCCGGTCAGTTTCTTTTCCATTCTTCCTGTAATTCGCCTGCCCTTCTTGTGCAATTCACAACTTCCCCCCCCCCCCGTGTTGTGTCGTGTCTTTGATACTTCAGCATGACCACGTCTCCAAGAAGGAAAAAAAAAAAAAGCCCCCTCAAAAAATAAAAAGTTGTTACGAACCAATCAGGAATATCTTTAAAACCGAGTCCATCGCAAGCCCTTGGACGTTTACTGCATTGCAATCAATCCCACCAAGGCAGGGCGAAAAGGAGACGCCGCAAGAGAAGTGAAATCCCCACGAAATACCAGTCCAGCTTGGGAGCGGTCCTTATGCCTCGGAGGGTCCAGCCTTCCGCATCGGGGCTCAGTCCAACCGCGAGCCTCCCCCGGCGGCCGCTCGAGGCGTGATTTCTCGGGATTCCTTCGGGATTTCTCTCCGGCCGACGCTCCTTCCCCCCCCCCCTCCCCTCGCCCGTCCCCATGGGGCCCGCTGGAAGCCGGCGAGGCAGGGCAGGGGAAGCGGCTGGCCTCCCTGAACCATACCCTTCGCCCTCTGACCGCCCAAGGAAAGAGGCGGCGCCGCTCACTCGCTCCCACTCAGCGGCGCCCGTTTAGGCAACATGGGGAAGGCGGAAGTGGGGCCTTGGCTCGGCGGCTGGAGCGTTTCGGCCGAAGGAAGGGAGGCGGCTGGGCGACCGCGCTGCTGAGCCTCCGCATGACCTGCCCTTTTCCCGAGGCGTTCATTTTCACGCCGCCCCCCCTTTTTTTCCCCAACCCCGGGGATACCGAAGGACACTCCCCCCACCTCCAGAAAAGCCGTTATCGGGGAACGGCGGCCTGGCAGAGACCCCCGGCGGAACGGGTCCAGTTTACCTCGGCAGGAGCTGGTTCCGCGTCTTCGGCAGAATCAAACTCTTGCCCGACACCCCCTTCCCCGTCCCCACCATCCCGCTCGGGCCGTAAAGAGGTGTAGGTTGCTTTGCCAGCAGGATTTGCCGGGGAGGATGCAGAGGAATCTTAACGGGGGTTAGGCAGGGCGAGTGCCAAATTGGACAGGGGAGGGAGAGGTTTTTTTTTTCTTTCTTTTTTTTTTCTTTTTTTTTTTTTTTGAAGCCCGTTAGTCTCCGGTCGGCCTTGGGTGGGAGTGACAATCCGGTGGGTCGAGGATAAAATCAAATATATATTGAATGGAAGTATGGAAGAGCAGAACTATCTCTCGGGTTCCAGAGGTATGCTGGAAATGAACATTTGGAGAAAAGAATCTGAAGGGACGGTCAGCTAGGTGAGGGAACCTGCCCCATTTTGTTTCATGCTGCGGAATGAATAAGAATCTCGAAAATAAGAGTTGCTTAGTTCTCTGAAAGGCTCTGTCAGGCTTCCCCGTTGTGAAATATACCCAGTATTTTATTTCTGTGGCTGTTGTTTCTCAAAATTTCTCCCCCCCCCCCCCCGCCCCTTCGTTACTATGTTGGCAGAGCAAGCTCAAAAGTGGTTCCCAACTCATGTGCAGGTCACGGTCCTTCAGGCCAAAGGTCTCAAGCCAAAGGGCAAAAGTGGCACGAATGATACATACACTATCATACAATTGGGAAAAGAGAAATACTCCACTTCGGTGGCAGAGAAGACCCTTGATCCAATATGGAAAGAAGAAGCTTCGTTTGAGCTGCCTGGATTGCTGATGGAAGGGAACTCTGAAAAATACATTCTCTACCTGATAGTCATGCACAGGTCTCTTGTTGGCCTTGATAAGTTTCTGGGACAAGTGGCAATTAATCTAAATGATATCTTTGAAGACAAACTGAGAAGGAAAACAGAGTAAGTGTTATTTTTATATGTCTTGTGTTGGAAATATAATCTTTGTAGGTGTTGCAAATCTCTGGTTTTCGGAGATAGAGCCAAACCCTGGCTTCCATAATCTTCCAGTGCTCTTGTTGACTAGGCCTAATGGGTATTAATAAGTACCAACTTTAGAAGTCACATGTTCTCCAATCCTTTTTTAAAAGGTTATCTTAAAACCTCCACAAATTGTTCACATAACTACCTCATAAGTACAATTAGTATGAAGTTAAAGTCAATGAGAAATTATAGGCTTGCTCATAAAAGCCATAGTTCATTGCTCATATGTAGTTGAAAAGGTTTTCCCTCCAATTTGATGGGATCAACCATGAATTGTGGATTATGCACTAGTAACCAAAAGAGAATGAAATCAATATGGATTTTTTGGATTATTTTATTTTGAAAACATGCCTTGTAAATTATGGCTTATACTGTAACTTGATCTACGTTGAATATATACAAGCAATGGTAGAGTAGTCTGGGAACAAGAACTTTGATTTTTGGATTGATGATTTGAGAGATCTGGTACTTTCTTATCTGATTTATTGATTGGAAGGTGTATGGCTTGAAATCAGAGCCTATGAACTTCTGATGTTCTCCACAGTGTAAATTCCTGATTCTGAAAATATGCTTTATCTTTGGAGATGTGTTGCTTCTTTTTTTTTCTACTCATGTTACATGATGTCCTGTTATTCCATACACAGTACAAAGTGTGTATGTGTACAAAAATGTTCTTGGATGTGATATTTTGGGAAATACAGGTACGGTATTCTTGGATGTGATATTGATTTCATTATATTTATATCTTTACTTTATATTTCCACATTTTTTCTAATAGTACAAGACAGTTTTATGCCTATAAGAAAAAACCTATGTGAGAGGTTTGATTTAAAGTAACAATGAGCTCTTTGGTTGAATAGAAATCTCACAGAATAAAACCACCATTTCAGCTCGTATTAATAAACATTATTATGTTTAGTACATGGATGTGATAATAGATCCATCCATACAGCTTTTATTTTATTGAATTGAGATATATTTAATTTTCTAATTTTTCAGAATATGGAAAACAACACTTGAAAGCATTCCTTTTGAAATGTTTACATTTTCTTATTAGATGTTTGTCCCAAGTATCAATTATCCTCCTAAAAGGTCACTTAGCTGGAAAGCAGTGTCTATGTTTCCAGCTGCAGTATTGAAGTAGAGTACTGTATATTGAAAAAAAACATTGGGAATGAAGTTTCACAGATTTTATCACAAACCATTTTTATTTATTTTTAATGTATATTAGTAAATATTTAAATATTCTGAAACAAAGGAGTTTTTCTCCCTTCCATTCACTTTTGTCCAGTTCTTTGAGACTGCCTGGAAAAATCCCTCCAGTTTTTCTTGACTAGGTTTAGTGGTTTGCCCTTGCCTCCTTTCTGGGCCAGAGAGAGACTGGCCAAGGTTCCCTAGCTGGTTTTGTGCCTAAGGTGCAACTAAAATACATAAGCCTCCCAGTTTCTATACTATTGCCTAATTATCTCAAATGTATCATACTGTAGTTCATTTTTGAGTTTTGTTATAAAGAGATTTTAAGATTGTTAGGAAGAATCTATTTACACATTCAGGGAGGATAGAATATTTTACAAATATTTCTTAAATATCTTCATTTGACAATTAAAACATTTTTGACCAGCCTTATTGTATTGCATTGTCTCCTTTATTCCCCACCTCAGGATTAAGGTAAAATTGATATTAGAATATTAAATGATAAACTGCACAATATTTGTATACCCCAATTTTGGAATTAATATACTCACTTCAGTCCTTACATAGCATGCATTTAAATAGAATTATGTCTTTAAAAGAGGTATTATATTTCACCTTTATATTCAGGAGGAATATGATATTATTTGGCCAATCAATTCTAATGATATGATATACCAATTACTTTGTTTGTACATTTATTTTTTCTGCAATGTCTTTTAAGCAGAGACTGTGGCCTAACTGAACAGTTATTTTTTTTTGCACAACATTTATGTCAAGTTTATAACATTTTTATGTTATAAACAATACAGTATATCTGATCTTCTGTCTGACTGTGCCATATGTCATAATTGAATTGTAGTGGCAGATTTACAGAACATCATTAACAGACAGAATCTATTTAGCATGTTCACTCAAGATAACAAACCTAATGGTTCAGTTGTGTTTTCCTCCATAAATCTACTAGCATTGGAATGTGTAATATTTATGTAGTTTGAAATAATTCAGAAGAGTTAAATATAGCATATGAATGATTTTATGCCTAGTTTACTCTTTGCACATGTTGCTTTTCTTTGGTATTGGCAAAGAAAGGCACAGCCTTCTAATAATTCTAAATTAGTCAGAAGTAGGCAGGTAGAAGTAGGTAAATTCATTTAAATAAGATTTACATATCAAATATGAATATCGATAGGACTGCAGTCCTAACATCTAGTCTGATTGTAATAGTCTTAAGATTTTTTTGGTAAATGTTTATTATATAATGAATATATTTTCTCCCTAATCCAAACATATTTTTAATTTAGGAAACATATCAATGTGAAAGGATATATTTTTCTAGACAGAAAAAGTGCCAGTATACAGTATGTTTATGGCATTGAATGTAAGAAGCATTTCTTGTATATGTGCTATTATGTTTCGCCAGGGACAAACTGTTCACTTCATTTTTACTTTAACACATGGTCAGTTTTTATATTTTTTAATTATATTATGCTATGCATTCCATAATAACACTTTTTCACTCATTTGGTGAAGCTAGAAAGGCCATTTATCACCTTCTCTTGCAATTCCCTGTGGTTTGTGATATTCTCCACTCTTAAAAATAAAACTCTACATTCTTTAAGGTTGTACTTCATAACACAAAGTGAAACAGATGCAAAGATAGAGAAATAAAAATTAAAAAAATAGCATACAGTCTGTTCATTTTTTTGAAAGAGTTCCTCTTCCATCTGTTGTATTGGGCTAAGATATTAAGTTAACCCAGTGTCGACATTTGGAACATACAAACTGTAAGGGTTGGAGTTCTACATCAGATCCAAATTTCTTGAAGTGAGAAAACTTACTTGGGTTTGGAGTATAGAGTCTGTTTTTCTGGCCAATGTGTACAGTATTAGATTCTGCATTCCGGCCTTGATGCAAGCCTTCTTGCTCACAACTTGGTTGTGGGAAGTTCATAGTAAGTGCCTTATCTGACAACCATGGGATTAATTTAATGACCACATTGCTTAGTGATGGAAATTCCAGTCCCAATTGCTGTTAAAAATCCAAGGTTACATCTATATATTAAAACAACGGAAGCTTCTTTCTGCATTTCCAACACAAGTATTGGGCTAGTCCACCTTAGCATAAATGGATAGCTTTTTTGGGGTGGGTGGGAGGTGGGTGGGAATTATCATTATGGTTATCATTGTTTTCTAAAAATGCCATATCTATAATTTGTATTTTATTTTGCATGGGCACTATTGTTTTGTTATATATTCAGTGTTTGTGTTGCTAGAAGTAATAAAACTTCAGTGCATTATAACTATAATCGTGATATAGAAATACATACCAATTTTGTGTGGTTATATATTATCATCCAAAATTCATGGTGGACAAAACTAGGTTATCACAAAAATCTCATCATTATCCTATTTAGGAATTTGTGATTGAGATGGTAGAAAGAAGATATGTTTTTTCTAAGCTTTTCAAATATAAAATTGCATATTGTATATGAACAAATACAGTAGCTTTACAAATAGGCTGTCCTCTGGTCCAATACTTTAAATGTAAAATATAGGTACTAATCAGTTCTGAAGAATGAGCTATGGTGTCTAATAATATAATGCTGACTTTTTTCCAGATGAATAATAAATATAAATTGTATAAAATATAAATAATGTTTCTTTACCTTCGTATACTTTGAGCAAATTTGGAGCATTTTATCTAACATAATTCTTCAATGATGATGTAATTTTAACATTACTTAGTTTTGGAATAAATGAAATCCAGGTATTTGATTATTTTTATGAGTAATTCTTTCAGTTTTCATATAGTTAATAGATTCCTTTTTCCAGCACACTATATGTATGGTTTTCTAAAAAACATACTTCAGAATCATGTTGGCACATGTTTCTTTTTGGAAAAGGATAGATAACAGTTGATCTCGAATTCTAGGAAGACCGCACAATTAGCCACTTATTCAATTTTCTTTTTATCAGAGAAAGTTGTGTTGCCAAGCATTGTGACTTTAAAAATATATCAACCCCCAGACCAAAAGCATAAATATTAACTTTATTTAATTAAGGGGTTGACTGGTTGCTGGTATAAGGTTCCTGCCTTGAGCAGGGAGGGTTGAGCAGGGAGGGGGACTAGAAGTCCTCTGAGGTCCCTTCCACCTCTGATTCTATAAGGTTTGTTCCATCGGTGGTATTCAGCAGGTTCTGATCAGTTCTGGAGAACCGGTAGTGGAAATTTTGAGTAGTTTAAAGAACTGGCAAATACCACATCTGACTGGCCCTGCCCCCATCTATTCTTTCCATCCCGAGTCCCAACTGGTCAGCTGGGTCTTCTTTTGTTGTCCAGCACAGGAGAATGAAACTAGAAAAGAGGCTAGTGGCCACGCCTACAGAACTGGTAGTAAAAATTTTTTGAATCCCACCACTAGTTTGTTCCTTAACAGCATATTGGTGAACAAATTATATTCAGGTTATTTTAACTTAATTTTACAGACCTTGGGACTCCCTGTCCACATTGAGGAATCTTTTTTCCTCAATAAGAAAAAGAATATTGGGAAGAGTCCTGGAAATAGAAATAAACACAGCAATAGGCAAACTGGATTTCATTCCCCTCTAAAATTCAATGGCAGAATAACCAGGTTTGGGTGGCATGATTTTTATTCCTATTCAGAAATAAGGATGGGGATGGCACAGGCTCTAGGAAGCAAATCTGCAGTGCTGCCAATTTTGGATGTCACTTTTTGGGATGTCACTTTGATTCCCTTAATAAACCAAAAGGAAATTCAATCCCGTACTGTCAATGACATACTTTTTCCACAACTGTACCTGCAACCTTCAAACTGTTTGGGTGAGTTTTCATCCCTACTCAAAGAGAAAAGAGAACAACCACAACTTAAGAACAGTGTGAAATAGCTCAGCATATCCAAACATTGCATCCCTTTGAGATGACATATATCAAAAGATTGAAAATTTGTCATAAGAGTAGAATGCTGAAATTAAATAGGATACTGAAAATTAGAAGAAAAACTTGTCAAGTAGTTTTGAAAGAGACAGTATAGTCTGTCTTTCTGTGCTTAAAATCATGCAAGACTACATGTCAAATTTACTTTTTTTTAAGTTATTATTTGTAATATTGTAGTGTACTTTATAAAAGACGTGGATAATATACTTAGCCTCAACACTGACATTTAATGTAGGGTGTTTTTTTTTGCATTTTCACAAAAGCTATTGTTACAGTGATTAAATCTATAAACTTCTTTCAAGTATTTTATGAACTAAGAACATCATTTTGGGTTGTTACTCTTTCAGTGTAGACACTATTCCCCAAATAAAATACAGGAATAATATTTTAAGTTTATTTCTATGAATTATATAAATAGTGCAAATTATTATTTTTAATTTAATATTGAATAGCAAGAACTTATATATGAAATTATGGGATCTGATCTTGAATTAGGTACCGAAACACCTGACTCAAAAATTGTATGATGGCAGGAACAAGATGCTTAAAACATATATGGTTCATATGGCATGAACTGTGTTGGCTACTGGTATTTTTCAAAGCGCTTTTACTAAGTGATCAGGAATGGTGGCTTTTCTCTGTTGCCCTACTGAGAAAGTTGTATGTAAATGTTTATTTTAAGTTTTCTAAATGACATTTGGTTTCTCTACTTGAGTTTCAGTTTTGAAACTCATTTTAATACACTTTTAAGTGTTACAATTTCTTGAAGTTTAATTAATATTGGTTTATTATATAGGATTCTGATTAAATTAGGCACTTTTATTCTTCTAACACTTATTCTAAAATTTGACCATGGAATAATTTTTGAAATAAATAAATTTAAAATTGTAAAGCAACCTCCCTGACATGTGTCTGTATTTACTTTTTGCAATCTTACATAAGTATAGATGAAATGGCATCATATGATTCTAAGGCATGCTTATGCAACTAACACCATACTATCTTTTCTTTAAGATGGTTTACTCTCGAGTCCAAGCAAGGAAAACGAACTAAAGACAGAGGCGAGATAAAAGTCAACATTCAGTTTATGAGAAACAACATGACAGCAAGCATGTTTGACTTATCAGTTAAGGACAAAACCAAATCTCCTTTTGCTAAATTAAAGGACAAAATGAAGGGTCGTAAGACAGATGGAACATTTTTGGATACATCTTCAGCAATCATTCCAAGTACTAATACCCCAGAAACTAACACTATAACATCCCTAAATGAATTGCAGTTAAAATCAAAGCCAAAAAAGCCTTTTCTTTTGGGACCTCAACGACTCTCTTTGGCTCACTCAATGTCTGATCTAACTGGACCTCAGATAATTTCAGATAAAATTAAATCAGGAACAATTGGCAACTCTTACCTCTTCAGGCGTCAGCTTGAGTCTGTTGGTTCTGAGGATGAAGGTGGTAAGTACAGATATCTTAAAAGGCAAACTATTTGGAAAGGGCTTCTAGTAGAGTTATTCCAAATCCCATATCTTTATACTCTTATTCCTAAGAAAAATGTAGGTGCTAAGAATTTGAGATACATTAAAAATCAAATGAAGAATAGAATGCTTCATCAATAATTTGTTTAAATAAGTATAATTTTTATTACTTTATTACTTATTACTATGGTCAGTTTCATTTCACTGTAATTTGTTTTAGAAATAGATTTGGTGTATGCAAAAGTCCAAAGTTCTAAATTTCAAATGTTTTTATCTTGAAACAGACATTCTATATCTTCCGTGATTGAAATGAGAGTTTTGTTTCAAGCTTGACAGTTTTGAGTGTTTTGTGCTGTTCTGTATGCAGTTGACTTTTCCCAGATGTTGTAGCCTAGCCACTACAGCAGGTGGGACTGATTTACTGAGCTTTTGGGGGGAATGCGCAAAATGTGTATAGTCTTGACATTAAGATACATCGTTACATACAAAGATAACAAATCAAAATAGGACAAGTATTTTCAGCTTTAATTGAAAATACTCGTCCTATTTTGATTTGTTATCTTTGTATGTTCTATGATGCTATGATCTATACTTTTTAGAATTCATTTCAATACAACTTTTCTAGAATTTAGTTGTATTACTGGATGTCCTTAGGTTGTTACGTTTTACTCTTAACTCATGCAAGAATTAGGAGAAACATTTTGTTCCTACAACATATAATTGCTTTTTCCTGGATTTGTGCAAAACTTGTATTTGGTTTTGTTAATAATAGAAACAAAACATGGACTTGTGCTTGAACCTGATTTTTGTTGATTGTTTCATTTTTTTTTCTTCAAATACCAAAATAATTTCTATAGGAATTTTTTAATGTTTAAATTAAATTGTGGCCAATTTTGCAGCAGGTTGGATGGCAGATAGCAATCAACATGAGTTAATATTTCAACTACTCCTCTGGCTCTTGGAGGAAGACAAAGAGCAAGGCAGTTCTGTTGAATTCCCATTGCTTTCTCTGATTAAATCTTTTAAGAAGTGGAACATAGTCATTTCAGTTGGAATGTTTCTATTCAAACTGTTTTGTTCCAAGCTTGAAACAAAATCTGTTCCTCATATTATGTATATTCATATTATACCCCCATCCTTAAACTAGAAATTTTCAGATTGGATCATACATTATTAAAATACAAAAACAATAACAGTGAAACATTTTTAAACATTCAAATCAGTTAGAAAGACCTAGGTAAACAAAATAGTGTAGTATGTATAAAGCCTATTAGCTAGTTAACATTGACTCTCCCTAGTGAAGTAATGGTTACAATTTATACAGATCATTGTATATATGAATTTACAATGTTATAATAAAATGTTTATAGTGTTCTGATCAATTTGTCCTTGTGCAGGAATTATTAAAGTATTCAAAATTACAGGGTAATATAAGCTACTTTAGTTTTGTTTTAATTGTAAATTGCCTCTCTTGAAGTAGTTTTGAGTGTAAATGTGGGCTACAAACTGCGAAAATAAATGGCACTATTTTCCCCCATTCTGGTCACTCTCTACGTATAGAAAACTTTTAGTATAGTGGTGTATTTTTGATATCCTTAGAAGTTCTTCAGATGATTATAGTTCTTGTAGGATGTAATATTGGTTGAAATAAACTTTTATTTTAACTTATTGCAAATAGTCATATAATATTTTACATTTGAGTCCAGTTGCATACTAATAACATTATTTTCAGGAAATCTAAAGTCTCCACAGAGACGGACATTAAGTGCAGATACCACTAAAGTGAGTCAACTGGACAACACAGGTGATGACAGTGACTCAGCTTTTATAGTTCAAGATCCTTTTATAAATGTGAGCGCTTCATTGCCTCAAAAGTTTGCCACGTTGCCAAGACAGAAGAATCCATTTGAAGAAAACCTTTTATCATGGGAACACAATGTGGGCTTATTTTCAAAATCAGCTGAAATAAAAAAAGAGAATAAGAAAGAGAAAAAGGAAAAGGTTAGTCTCTTTGAAAGAGTGACTGGAAAGAAAGAAGGCAAACGATCAGATAGACTTAGTAACGGGGGATCAGAAGGCTCCTCTGATTTGAAATCACCCAGTCCTTTTGCTGAAAGTCATCAGGACAGCTTTGATTTTGATTCCACTAATCCCTTTACTACAAACTTCAAGCAAAAAAATATGTTGCTATCTAGGTAAGTTCCTTGGTTAGATATTTTGAAGTTGATGTTTTTTATTATAATGTATTTGTTATATTTATTCAATGAGAACATTATTTAATTTAAAAAAATAAACATTACAGTCCTGGATTGATATTTCAGTGCTGTGAGGTAACTAGCTTAGGTGGGTATTGTGGAACAATTCTGTCTGTATCAAACAGTTTTTCCATTCTATTATATAAAATATGTCTAGGCAGCTGAACACAAGTATGTGTGTTTGGGGGACCCAACTACATGTTCAAGTTTTTTAAATGATTGAAATGCATTTATTTCCTTAGAAGACATCTCACTTTGGAAAGTGATTTTGAAGCACTGCACAACTTTTATAGACTCAGTGTGTCCTTTAGGTAACTGGTGCTACATAGTAATGGACTTTTTTTTTTTAAAGGCAGATTAAATAGACTTTAGAAATGTACTGAGAGCCATAAAATTGGCATATAATCTGTGTTATATTCTGTTATCTCAATGATAAAATTGGTATTTTTAGCTGTAGTTAGTATGCAGGTAGTCCTTGACTTGCAATCTCAATTGAACCCAATATTTCTGTCATTAAGTGAGACAGTGAGGTTTGTCCATTTTACAAGCTTTTTTACCACAGTTGTTAAGTGAATTACTGTAGTGGTTAAATTATGTGAACCTGGCTTCCCCATTTACTTTGTTTGACAGAAGCTTGCAAAGGATGATCACATGACCTCAGGATACTGCAACTGTTATAAATACATGCCAGTTGCCAGGCATCCAAATTTTGATCACATGACCATAGAAATGCTACAATGATTGTGTGAAAAACGATCATAAGTTGTTTTTTAATGTGCTGTTGCAACTTCAAATGGTTGTAAGTCAAAAACTAATATATTGAAGTTAGGTGTAATCAAAATTTCCAGATTGACTTAAAAGAAAGTTGCATAGCATTTTGAAGAATAATTTTATTTATTCAGTTATTTATTTATAAAGTTATTTATACTGAAGTCAGTTTACTGCTATTGAGATTTGTTTTTCCACACCTTCCTTAAAGAAAGTCTTTGTAAGAAGTAATAACTTAATTGACTTTTTGTACACATTGATATAGAATCTATAGCTCAAATGACTAATTCTTTGAAAAACCTACATGAGGTCATATTGTCCCTTAAGAACAATAGAGCTAATGTTTTGTAATCCTGATTACACTTTTCAAAGTTTTCTCTTTAAAGTTCCTTGATCACTTTTATTACATTAGGCTAATGGCACTATTCATCATAGTAGCTATCTAGGTGTTAATGTGTAGCTCTCATAGCAGTCCTGTGCACGGAACATACAGTATTTAAGAACAAATTTCAACTAAAATATTGGTTTTCCATGATATAGATAACTCTGTGTGTAACATTTTAATAAAAATGTTTGTTTTTATGCTACACTACAGTAGGCTAATATACTAATGTGAAAATTTCTCAATTTACAGCACTTGACAGGTGTTAAAACAAAAGCATCTTTAATTTTAATATGTTGTTAGGCCCTCTTTAGAGGGACTGTATAAGTTATTAACAAGGTCCTCTGAGACAGGAGACAGGTAATTAACAAGACTTAGAGAAAGAGAAATTTGGATAATTAATGAGCTCTTAGGCACTGGACACAGGGTAACAAATAGTCCAGTAGTTAAAGGCGACAGGTTGTTACTAACATGATTGAATGCCAGGTTTGAGAACGTGATTAGATAGGTGTCTCAATGAAGTGTCTAATTAGATTATTATGTTGATTTGATCAGATGTTTCGTCTGGATTTCACATTTTTATCCAACAAGTCATTTCCAGGGACCTGGGATATTGCAATTTGATGATGTTAAATGTATTGTTAAATGTATTTTGTCAATACTAATGGTATTCAGATGTTTTGGGATTACACCCAAGGCACCTATTACTATTGGCCCTATCTTTGCTTTCTTTTGCTACTGTTGTTTCTCTTCTATGTGCAGGTCTTTTGTATTTTGTTATTTTCTCCAGTTCTTTCTCTTCTATTGTTGTTTAGAGAGCTTCCATCATTTCTACTTTGGTTCCTTTCCAATGTTGCTTATAATTTCTAGCTATGCATTACAAATAGTTGGAAGATTTCTCAGATCATCTAGTCTATTGTTCTGCTTGGTAAAGGTTCTACTAACTAAAGCATATCAGACAAATGTTTGTCCAGCCTCAGTTTGAAGATCTTTAGTGAAGGAGAACCTACCACTTCATGAGACAATCTTTCATTGGTTGAAGTAAAAGGGACACCTATCTTCTGTAGATTAATGGACCAAATCTTCCCTGATCAACTAAAATGATGTGAGACTTACTTAAATGATATCTTATACGTAAACGTACTTATATGTACGGTATTCAGTTTTGCTCAGGTATTTTCCCACGTCACTTTAGTTGTGCTTTTAAAGTTGTAGCAACGTTTCAGCAGAATCTCATCTGTCATCATCAGGCTTCTGTATTGTGTTTGTCTGTGAGTCAGACTTTCACAGCAGTTTCTATTTTAAATTTGATGCTAGCCTACTGCTGTGCCAGAATGGTTTTTTCTTCATCCTGAATGGTTGGGAATCTTGGTCTGTGTTTATTGGTCTTGGAGTTTGCTGTGTTCTGCTTAATTGGTATTTCGAATATCTTCTGTCTGTTTTGAAGCTTTTTTTGTCTTGATTGACTGGCAACATTGTGTTTCCTGTATTGGAGGCTTTTAGTGCGGCTTGGATCTGAGTAAATGGATGGCTATGTCTTCTCTGATAATTCTGTAGCTGGCTTGTGGTGTGGAGATTTTTTTGTTTGAGAGTGCAGGCTTGAAGATTGACCTAGAAAACTAAGGCATATATGAAGTCCCCTGTGCATCAAGTACCCACCTAGATGAACACAAAATTACGGTAAAAAAGCTGGAACACACTTCCTCACTAGTCCAACACATGAAAGCCACAGGTCATAGCATCAACTTCAATGGCACCAAAACCCTAGCCGCGATAGAAAACCCCAGCTACAGAATTATCAGAGAAGCCATAGAGATTGAAAAAAGACCTGAAAGCATGAATAGAAGAGATGACTCCACCAGACTGTCAATTATCTGGAAGCCTGCACTCTCAAACAAAAAAATCTCCACACCACAAGCCAGGCAAACACCTGGGCACAAACAGACTCTCCCGATACCTCCAGCTCAAACACATCCCAACCAAGCACCCAGATAAAACCTACTTCCTAACAAATGATAGCCGTCCATTTATTCGGAGCCAAGCTGCACTAAAAGCCTCCAACACACGAAACACAATGTTGCCAGCCAATCAAGACAAAAAAGGCTACAAAACAGACAGAAGATATTAGAAACACCAATCAAGCAGAACACAGCAAACTCCAACTCCAATAAACACAGACCAAGACTCCCAACCAATCAGGATGAAGAAAAAAACCTTTCTGGCACAGCATAGGCTAGCACCAAATTTAAAACAGACTGCTGAGAAAGTCTGACTCACAGGCAAACACAATACAGAAACCTGATGATGACAGATGAGATTCTGCCGAAATGTTGCTCCAACTTTAAAAGCACAACTATAATGATGTGGGAAAATACCTGAACCAAGCTGAATATTATGTTTGTATATGTATATATATTTATATATTTTCCTTTTTCTCAAATTGTCTAGTTATTCCAGAAATGTAGCACATAATGTTCCTGTTCACCTATTTTTCTCAAATATTTATTTATTATGAAGCTTTTATATACTACTATAAAATATAATACTACTATAAAATGTTTCTGTATAAATTGTACCTTCAATATTTGTTCAATAATATGGTTTAATTTTTAAAATGGACACAGTTTTATGATATTGTTTAACAGTTTATCTTAGCAGCATATCATCTTGATGTGTTGTGTATTATAGTCTTTTTAAGGCAGGGAAAGAAAATTTGGGGAAAGAGATTCACACTTTTAAGGAGATTGAGGGTCACATTGGGCAGTTAAGAATACAAAATAGGTGAAGACAGTTTACACATGTCTGCTCTTGATTTTCTCATATATTTTTTTTGATTG
Organism: Laticauda colubrina; assembly: GCA_015471245.1. NCBI lineage: Eukaryota > Metazoa > Chordata > Lepidosauria > Squamata > Elapidae > Laticauda > Laticauda colubrina. Next base: position 16,006 of record BLBF01020449.1, on the reverse strand, counting down.
GGGAGGGTTGGGGGATGGGAGGCGAATTCCTAACTATGTAAACTTATTTCAGGCTTGCATTAAATTTTGTGTTTTGAAGCCTGAAATGGAAGATTGCCTTTAGCAGTCGCACCAGAAAACAGAAGTGTATTTGGGAGAAATTCTAGGAACAACAGCAGGAAAGAGTAGGAGTTTTGGACATCATGTTGCTTCGGGGAAAAAAGTTGGAATATATTTTGTAGACACAAACCCCTAAAGGAGCAACCATTGTTATTTTTTAGGACAGCTATCCCTTTCATTGAAAACCTGGTATAAACTACTTCTGCCAATTTTCACACAGCATTTATTCTAGATACAGAAGGCCCTATAAGAATCAAAATGCTTTAGTGTCGTTAAAGTTGGAATAGGGTCAGCGAACCCTGAATTTATTCACTCTTAATATATATGTTTACATTAATAGAAATTTTAAAATGCTACCACCAAATAGTTTTCTATGATATATAGTATCTACATATAATGTAGATATAATTTCCTGCTTCTTACTATGACTTCATAGTAAAGAAGAGTGTGTTGTGTTTGTTTTGTAACCAGAATGGTAGAACATTATTACCATGCATGGTCATTTTCTTGAGTTCACATATGGTCTGATAATGTCTTGTGAGTGTTTGAAATCTATTACTACATACAGCTCTCGAAGACATCCAAACTTTCTCAACTTACTGTTTGCTCCACTTATTAAACATTTATTTACACATGTTAACTTTTAAATAGATAGTGCTGTTTAGAAAAAAATGTCTGATTTTCAAAAATCTGGGGGAAGGATGATGTATGGAAAAAAAGAGCAACCGTTATTTTGAAATATCACGTGCATCTAAATATTTATTATATAATGTATATTTTTATTACTTCCATAGTCTTAATGTGAATTCTGAAAACTCTGAAGAATTTCAAAAAACAATGGTAAGTAACTATTTGATTGATGTTCCATTTGATATTTGAGAAAGGATATCTGCTGTAAGCTTTGTTTAAAACTTTGTTGTTTTTAGCTGACTGATTGAACCCTAATTTGCAGGTTTTCTTTCCTGAATTAATCCAGAACTCTATCTCGTCCAATATATTGATTTCCTTCTTGAAATTGACAATTCCGAAACAAGTTGTCTTTTCTTATTGATTGTTTTGACATGAGATATATTATCCACAGTAGATGTGATTAATAATTTAAAGGTATAAATAGCCTGTTCTTCATTAATGTGTGGTAGGTGGTTTCATATTAAAAGTTTGGGTGAAACTTTCCCATACCCGATATGCATAAGAAGGGATTTTGCATCCATACTTACATATTTTCTTAATGTTTTCAAGAACACAGGGAATAACAATTGACTTAAACTTCCTAACATAAAAAGTGCATAGTATGAATTTGTACCAACATAAATATCAACTGTTTCTCACATTGCTTGAATATGTAAATGGGTCATATGATTGATCTGCATAGACACAGTGCTGTTTAAGATGGGCAACCTTTTAATGGTTGGAGGCAGCACTTTTTTCTAAAAACAAAGACTATAGTGGATGGAACAATGATGGACAATAGAAATACCACATTTGACTGGGGGTAGGATTTAATCACTTTCCCTTTTTGTTTTGAGGAGAGTTTAACTTCTTTTAAGATTGTTTTTACGCTTTTTAAAATAATCTTCTGGTTTAAAATGGGAATAAATTGTTTTATCAGTTTTAAGCATTTGCAGTATATGATGTTATGGCAACTATCCAAAAAAATGTGCAAGGGTCATAGCTGCCTATCCTTACTCTAAGTTAAAGAAAAATTAATTATCCAACTTTATTTATGTTGCTGTATATTTCTCACAAGTTTCTTGCTTTCTAATCTGAGGAGATTAACCCCCCTCGGCCTCTATTTATATTGAATGGATTCATACATTTTCAACTGTGTTACCTGTTGTTTTTCACTTTGGTTATATATTTTTAATTGGATGACTAGATACATAATAATACTTTTTCACACAAGCTTGTCAGTTTGATGGAAATGTGAACTTTTATTTATTAAACTCATTGGAATATATATTTTAAGAAGGAAATATATTGGAAGGTAACAGAAATACTGAAAGATGACATGAGGACTTTTGAATCTGTTCCCTAATCCCTTTTCATCCTTTTGCTTTTTGTTTATTCGAAGATAATATACTCAATTATTATTTGCTAAATCCAAGTCCTATGGGTCTTTTTAAGTGGTTTAGGAAAGTTAATCCAAATGTGAATTCTAGATTGATTAATAAATATTACAAGATGATAATCAAGAAACATTTATTTATTTATTAAAAATAAACTCAATCATAAAAGACTCCCAGTAGGGCACAAAGAGCAACAGCGACAAACCAGAACGCAAAAAGAAATGTAATTTAGAATTACAGGGAAAAACATTGCAGGTAGTACTCACTTTGCAACCCAATTGAGACTGGAATTTCCCTTTCTAAGTGATATAGTAATTAGGTGAAACAGCATTAGTGACAACAGTTTTGGTAGTTTGTTTTGCTGTCACTAAGCTAGGACTGGGCTGTAGTTAGGCAAGGTTTTCACACTTCTCCTACCCTGCCAGCACTCTTCTACTTCAATTCATCCTTTCTTTCCCCAATATTTCTGCTCTTTTGATCTCTCTGCACTCTGACACCTCCACTGCTCTTGCCAACCTGGGCATTTGTATCTTATCAGCAATGGGAGGAAGAAAACAACAGATTGACTCAAGTCAGAGATTGGGAAAGGAGATAGATGGCTAAGGAAGTTGAAACACAGCTTGTATTTGTAAATGTGGGCAGGTTCGATCAACAGCCATCATCATTTTGAATAGTCACTGAATGGTTAAGCAAAGATTACCTGTGCATATCAAAACATCTATCTTGGATGAGTCCCACTCAAGTATGCCACAAGAGATAGAGCAACCCTAAAGATGTTGGTCATGCTGTTCCACTGGAAGGAGTCCTTATAGAGAATAGTTGCTTTCAGGCCTTCTCCAATTCTATTTAAGTGCAATTTGTCAGCTAGTTATGAATCCATCTGGTGGTGATGTTGTCTATCCCCATTTTTCTATCTTACCAAGAAATAGGTTAGACATTTGATATTTGGCATTCTTTGACAAAGTGATTAATTTAGAGGATCAGTGAAATGCTGTGGATATAGTATACTTGGCCTTCAGTAAGGCATTTGACAAAGTAGATCATGGTAAAATAGAAAATGTGAGATAGACATCATCACCACCGGATGGATTCATAACTGGATGACAAATTATACTCAATATGTAGTTCTTAATGGAACTACATCTACATGGGGAGAAGTATGCAGTGGAGTACTCCAAGGTTCTGTTTTAGGTGCAGTACTCTTCAACATCTTCATAAATGATATATATGAGGACCTAAAGGGAAGCATATCAGATTTGCAGACAACACAATCCTAGGAAGAATAGACAACATTTTAGAAGGTAGATTCAAGATCCAGAAGGATCTAGACAGACTTGAACCTTTGGCCCTAGTTAATAAATTGCAATTTGGTGTTGAGAAAAATAAGGTTTTACAGTTAAGCAAGAAAAATGAAATGCACAGGTATGGAATAGGTGGTACCTAGTTCCAACAGCAGTAACTGTGAGAAGGATCTAGGAGTCCTAATGAACAACCACTTAAGTTTGAGCCAGCAGTATGTTGCAGCTATTGGTCCTAGCCTAGTTGTCCTAGGCTACATCAACAAATGAATAACATCAAGATCACATTAAGTATTAATGCTGCTATATACTGTTTTAGTAAGAGTATATCTGGAACACTGCATCCAATTTTGGTCACTGAATATAAAAAAGATATTGAAACTCTAAAAAGTACAGATAAGAGCAACAAAGTTGGTTAGAGGGCTGGAGGCTAAAATATATGGTGAATGGTTGCGGGAATTCAGTATGTTTAGTCTAACAAAGAGAACGACTAAGGTTGACATGAAAGCAGTGTTCCAATATTTGAAGGACTGATACAAAGAAGAGGGAGGCAAAGCAGCTGAAGGCAATACAAAGAATAACAGATCAAAACTTATCAAAGAGAGCACTAAGCTAGAACTAAGAAGAAATTTCATGGAACAATTTCATGGAACAATTAATCAGCGGAATAAGTTGCCTTCAAAAATTGTGGCTGCACCATCACTGGAGGTTTTTCAGAAGAGATTGGACAGCCATTTGCCCAGAATGATATGGGATATAGGGGTTAGAAATCTTCAAGGTCCCTTGCAACTCAGTTATTCTGTTATTTTTCAATAACAATAAAAATGGGAATTTTGGATTAAGTGGTGATATAAATACCTGAGCTGTGAGGTACATAGGATTTTATAGGAAATAATCAGCATCCTAAATTTCACTCAGAAAATCCTGGTATTTAATATGTCTCTTGTAGCATGTTGTCACAAGACAGTATCAAAATAGTCTTGTAAAAGGCTACTGCACTTTATGTCAGTTGAAGTTTCTGGATGCTCTTTTAAGACTGTAAAGCACTCTATAGCAATAAGGGAAGTGATAATGGCATGAGTGACCATCTTTAGTGCCCATGAACTAGTTGATCAGGGCTTCTAGGCATCTATCTATGGACTTCCATGAACTTCATAAACCTTATAAATCATCATGAAAAATCATAACAAAGGTTCTTAAATGCTACATCTATTCCAAGTGTATATTCATTTCATTGAAGAGTCAGAAGAATAAATGTAGCATAATTTAACAATCTTTAAAAAATCTTCAGTTCAAACATGGTGATGTTATAACCTGTTTTATAATAACTACAATAGAACCTTGGGTCACAACCATAATTCTTTTCATAACTTTGTTTGAACCTGATTTGGTTGTGACCCAAACCTAATTTTGGAAATTTGGCACTTACAAAAAATTGCACGGAAGAGAAAATCGACTGCAGGAAAAAATATTGTGAATTTTTTTGATTGGAACCTGATTTGGTCGTGGTCAGAAGCGTTCATGACTGTATAGATTCTACTGTATAGTTCTACCGTATAGATTTTGTTTTCCCGTGTTTAAAGAGAATGCTATTTGTCCAGACTGAAGCTGAAGCTGTCACTAATTTTAAAATCAGTTCATTAGATTTGGTGAAGTATTATTTAGGAAGAGCTCAACTGAACTCATTGAAGCTATCACATTTATCTTTAGTAGGCCTGAATAACAAATGTTACTATTTACCCAATATTTCAAAGTTTTTTATGTTTGTACTTCTATATTATTGTTCAGAACAGTATAGCAAATAAAAAAAAAACTTTTGTACTTTTGAAGTCCAAATTATGGGAATACAATATCTAGAAGGCACTTTTCAGGAAATTTAAAACATAACTATTGAAAGAATTCAAATATTACAACTTAACTATTAAATATTAAATTTAACAAATAAATTTGAAGTAATTTTAATAGTGTTCTTTCAATGACTTACATTGTGGTTTTCCCCTGGGAAATGGTATTTTATATATTTGTTTTGTTTTGTTAGTGCCATCATCTGTGACTGAATGAGAGGTAACCCATTGAAAAGAAAGTCCAATTAAAAAGCCAAAAGGATAATGGGTAGTAAAACAAGAAATGTGAAAGTGGGTTCAATTATATTCCCAAAACAAAGCTCCTCATTAGAAGAAACAAATGATCAAAGAATTCCAAGTTCAAATGTTATCTTTGCTTTTTCCAGCAGCAGCAGCTATCAGTTTGTACCCAAATAATACTTGATTATCCAGCTTTCTCTATATGCTTACTAGCTTGAAACTGTGGGGTTTTTCTCCTATTTATTGAAAATGATAGCGGTATTGTTGGGAAATGGCATAGAATATTTATTTTTAGTTAATTTGTCCTCATTTATTGAACATGTGTTTCCATTTAAGATAGTAAAATCATACTGATCTCAGTCACTATATCAGTTGCATAGACATAGTTGTTTTGCTTGAAACTATGCATATGTTTTGACCTAAATGATCAGAAATGAACAAAATTTAATATATTCAACCATCTGCGGTATATAATTAAAATGGTATCTCTTCTGCCAACTGTTGTAAAGTTGGAAACAGGAAAAAAATTGATTATCTGAAATATGAACAGATTTTTAAAAAGTGTGAATGAATATATACATACAGAATTCTTACTTATATAATTCAGAAATATCAACAGTATGGATCACCATTTCTTTTAGATTTTGGAATCTATGTCTATGATACTTAAACTTCTCCCAGTCATAAGTATTTAAGTATTTATAAAGTTGCAGGAGATATAGACACTATTTTGAGATGATTTCTAAAACCAGATGAGATATAAACATAGATAAAGCACTTTTTTATTTTCAATTAATGATTAGGAGCTCAAAAAAATTAACACTTGATTGATTTGCAGCATTTATAACACCTTCCTCACTCACCCATTCTAGTTAGCTTTATTTCAACTTTCCACCTGCATATTTTAATGATATGTAGCAGTGGTCCCCAACCTTTTTTGTACCAGGTTTCACGCAGAAACACTTTTTCAAGGACCGGCAAAATCAATTCTTCCCCAATAGTAAAGGGCTTCTTTACTATTTCTTTACTAAAAACATATTTTTATATATATTTTAATCACGATTATTCATTCTTTGCGGCCCAGTACAAAATGATCCACAGACTGGTACTGGTCTGGGGCCCAATGGTTGGGACCCCCTGATATGTAGGATAGGTGCCAAACTAAATAGAAGTAATTTAAATGAAAGGGATTGAAACTTAATTGTTATTGTGCATTTGATGTTGTTTAGCTCCCTAAATCACTAATGAGTTTTGGTATTATTTTTTATGATCTTATTCAAATATAAACAAAAAGCTTCCCATTTGTTACCAGAGTTGAAAATCTGTTTTAAAGGCTACAAGTAGTTAAATATCTCACATTCATAGCAGAAATTCTGGTTTTTACCAGTAGACAAGCTGAGGAATTTGCTTTTATGCTGAGAGCATAAAATGTTTTTATTTGTAGATAACAAAAATTACAATTTCATTTGAGAAGCAATGTATAATATTCTGTTTTTAGTGTAATGTTTTAGTCATTTCAATAAACTGTTTCTTCATTCAAATTTAATTATATTTATACAATGGAGCTTAATTTTGAATGGATACAAATGCATATGCACAGTAAATGAAGTAATCTATGCATAATCAATATTTTTTATTTATTCATTAATCAAATTTATGTTTCAAGAAGTTGCTCTGGGTAGCATAATAATAAAATATAAACAACACACATAAAACAATCATTATAACAATATACAAATCAGTATTAAAATTAAATATTTAAAAACTTACACAAGCATCTCTTTTATTCTTCCATTTTTTGAAAAAATAAAATAAAATTCTGTATGTATGACCAGTAGCCATATAAGATAAATTTCAGATATTCTATTTTTTACTAACTGTTTCAATGAAATATTGATAGATTGTCATTAACCTTAAATTTAGATATCACAGTCAACTTTGATCAATCTGGAAGACAAACCTACATACTGTTTTGTATATTAGAAAGTAATTGTGTACATCTAAATGTCACTTTCTTTTAAATGCCATTTCTTTTAAATGTCATTTTAAATCTCTCTCTCTCCCTCTCTCTCTCTATATATATATATATGCTTGTATCTGTCTATTAGTGTGAATAGTTTCAAAAAGGCAGAAGAATTCGTTGATAGTTATAGTGGATGAGCTCAACTTTAGTTGATTATTTGAATGTATTAAGTGTCACCTAGATAAATAAGCAAGGGAGAGTATTTTTATATCATAGATTTTACCTCATATATGAAGTAATACTTTCAATTTCATTCATTCAGTTGCAGATCATTGGATAATAGTGTGGTTTCTGCGGATGTGAATTAGCCCTAACTTGCTGTTTAAATATAGAAAGAGATAGATACAAGCAAATCTTAAAATAGAGCCTGGATTCATTAAAAAGAAGCATGTAGCATTATCTCATTGTTGGGAAGCAACCAAGAAATGTTTTTGAGTCATGTCTATTATCCATTTTAATCATATTGGGTTCTTTTCAAATATAGACTAGTTGCCTTGCATCATCATCTGCCAGGAAAGTGGGAAATAGTCCAGAGAAATGTTCACTTAATAACACTGCACTGTGAATCCCAGATGGAGGCCTCTTTCACTTAGATCTCAATTACAATCTGCTCCTGCTTTTGCTGCAGACCAACAGTGAGAGATAGAAAAAAATGGTGTTCTGTAAATTCCTTAGTATTTGTATTTTCCTGCAACTTTCTTATTGAAGTTCTGCCAGAATTTAAAGCTGAACCATTCTGACAGTTGCAGGATTTACCAAGAATTCTCTGGGTTGTTTTATTTATGTATTTGTTGCTTTTCTGTGTGAATTTGTGTCCCAATTTTCAATTAACTTGCTATTCACATATAACAAGAGAAAGAGAGAGAGGCCCTGTCATCAGGTTTACAAAATAAAAAAGCAAGCTATGCAAGCAAAAGGAGTGGATGAGATCAGTTCTTCAAGGCCAGGACAAAGTGATAAACTATACCCAGGATTTGTAACCATCTGGGCAAGCCTAATCTTCATTCTTTCTTGAATGGCAATTAATTGTTCTGTCTCTTTCACTTTTCCCCTTTTTCTACAGGTTGTTTGCAGCTAAGGATTTCTGTCCACATAGAAAGATATAGCTGTTCTTTTCCTGGCTTATGAATATAGACAGCCTGATAATTCCAATACTTCATATTCATAACAGTTGACCTAGATCAGTGGTTCTCAAAGTGGGTGGTACCGCCCCCTGGGGGGCATTGGGATGCCTTAGGGGGGCACTGAGAGGCAAGGGGGCTGGCAGGGGGCGCTAAGAGGCGGCAGGGGGCACTGGAGATGAGCCACAGGGCACAATTCAGGGGTGAGAAAACATCCCGCTGCCACCGCATTCGAGGCAAGGCCCCGCAGGATCATACCATTGACTTGCATGCTCTGGTGAAAGGGGCTACGCGCCGAACGCAGCGTTGGGAAAGGAGAGCAAAGCCAGAGGTCGGTAATTTTTGCTGCAAAGAATCACAAAAGCTTCTGGGTTGTGCACAAGAAGGGACACACATGTCAATGCAGTTCAGCAACATAAAATAAAGAAATACAAATAAAACAAATCAACAAGAATCGGCAAAGCATCTCTGATTAGATTTTATCCACTACTAGAATCTAATCAGATGCTTTGCCGATTCTTGTCCAATGACCTGCTCCAGCAGGGTTGGAAGTGAGTATGTGTATATGTGTGTGCATGGCTGTCAAAACTCCAAAAACAGGTCAAGTAGTTCTGAGGAGGCCAGTCATAAATTAGAACACTTGCTAAGCAACCGGCCATTAAGTGAGGACCACTTGTATTTGGTTTGCCAGTCACCTAATCACGCTCATCCAGTCACATGACCAGCAAGCCATGCCACCAATCATGTTACTAGCAAACCACACCCTCAAATTAGGCCACGCCCACAGAAATTTGACTCCCGCCCCTGGGTGGGGGGCATTGAGGATGAGTTCGTAGCACCAAAGGGGCAGTGGACCGAAAAAGTTTGGGAACCACTGATTTAAACCAAAAAATGTTGGAATAGCAGTTTTGATAGAAACAATAGAAACATACCAAATCTTATAATTCTTGATGTCCAATGGCTGATTTGAGAAAATGTGTGAAACAGTTGTTGCCTCCTGTTACTTGTAAACAACATTACAACTTCTAATGAGGAACAAATAAAATAGCTTTCCTGATTTGTTCGTGCTGATAACATTGCATATGTTACCTGCATGAAATTTTTGCACACAAAAAGACACATCTAGTGAATAGTTCTGAAATTGGCTGTGATGTAGAAATATTATCTGCAGCTTCCAAATGGTAGTAATATAAGTATCCTTGGTTTTTACCAATCCATATAACATATAGAACACATTTACCAAATGCTCTCTGCATTTCTTTAAAAATGGGGTTCTAATTATTCATTAAGTCATGAAGTTTGTGACATCATCACGTATAGTGCTAAGTAGGATGTGCTATGACAGGAGTGTCAAACTCAATTTCATTTTGAGTTTCATTGAGGACTGCATCAATTTCATTGAGGACTGCATCAGGGTTGTATTTGACCTTGGTGAGACATGGCTAGGGTGGATGTGGCTAGCTCAACATCACTTGTGTTGGGGACACCTCTGGTGGCCCAAGCACTCTGCCAGCGAAAATGGGCTCCTGAGTTCTGTTTTTGGTTGTAACGTTCTCCTGCAACCCACTGCCAGCAAAAATGGAGCTCAGGAGCACCATCTGCAGCCTCGGGAGCTCTGTTTTTGCTGGCAGAGGCATTGTGGTCCTTTGTTGTTTCCAGAGCTGCCCCATGGACCAGATCTAAGCCCCATGGGCCAGATCCAGCCCCAGGCCTTGAGTTTGACACCCCTGTGCTATGATAACAAAGTTAGAGCAGTGTTGAAATTACATGAAGTGATACAGTGAAGTTAAATAATCCTTAATTTATGACCACTTGTTTAACAAATGTTCAAAGTTATGACAGCACTGGAAAAAGTATCTAATGACTGGCCCTCACACTTAAGAAGATTGCAATATCCCCACAGTCATGTGAACAAAATTTGAGCACTGGGCAATTGGCCTGTGTTTATGGTGTTTGCTGACTCCTGAGGTCACATGATCGCCATTTGTGACTTCCTCAGTGGCTTCCAACAAGCAAAATCAACGGGGAGAGCCACATTTGCTTATAAACTGTTTAAAGGTGATGATCAAATTGGGTATGAATGGCTTAAAGATCACATTGCTTCATGACAGAGGTTCTGGTCCCAACAGAGCTTGTGAGAACTACCTGTAAGCTGTTTGTTTCAATATTTTAAAAACTTGTTTTTAAAGATAAAAAGACTTTTCAAGACAGAAATGGGTCTTGATGTATTTGCAGTATTTATACAGAGGTGTTTGTCATATGTGCATTTCTTTGCTCTTTGTTTAATTGTGCTTCAACAGTGCCTTTGGAGAAATATATGGAGAAACTTTTGTGAGGCCTCTGATTCACATTTTTCTATTAAGGCAATGCTTCTAATTCTGTCATCTTAAAAAATATCTTTATTCTAGGATAGAAATCTTTTTGATGCTGCAACAGGATATCGTAATCTTACATATGAAGAGGTCTTACAGGAGTTAATGAAACACAAAGAACAACTGAAGAAAAAAGATACCCACATTCGTGAACTTGAGGATTATATTGACAATCTTTTAGTACGAGTAATGGAAGAAACTCCAAGTATTCTACGAGTGCCATATGAACCTTCTCGGCGAGCTGGCAAATTTTCAAAAACCTAAGCTAATGCCAACACTCCTTGGTATTAATTAAGAGGATGGATTGCTTAGTCCAGTGTTTTGATATTGTAAATTTCATATTCATGTTTTGTCCTAAAAGCATTTGACTCCAAATTTAAGTTAGTATTAGTTCTTGAATCTGTATATAAACTCCAGGTTTTACAAGATAGATGTAAACTCCTTTTGCTGTAGAACATTCCTTTACCTTGAACATGTACTTACAGGTATGCTTTATTTTCAAAATATTATGGTTAGTTTGGATAAGGTGTACAATAGTCATCTAATATACATACTTGAATATTTATTTTGCACTTCATTCAAACACTTTGGGATTTTGCAGCATGCTTCCAGAATGAATGTGCATATGAATATGAATGAATGTACATGTGTTTTGCAGCTCTTAATATGAAGGAAAATGTGATGTACTTTAGGAATCACTACTAAATGAGGCGATAATACATTTTTGCCTGAGGGGATGAAGTAGAGCTTTTATTACATTTGTGTTTTTGAATAAATGTGAGCTTTTCAAATGGCAAATTCCATAATCTATATGGATGGAACAGAGATTAATATATAAAGGTACAGCATGCCATTGGTTTAGGCACACAGATGCATATTTTAAACAAGATAACTAAAACAGAAGAAACTAGTGGATAATACCTCATTTGTTTAGACTATAAGAAGTATGGGGAGAAAAGCTGACAGGAACTTTCTAAATATTAATATGTCAGCCAATGTATATATGTGTGTTTAGAGGTTTGCCTGTATACACATATGCATCATTTGGATTCTGCAATATTTGAGACGAGATTGCGATTAACTTGCTTGTTTTCTCCAATATAGGAAATTATTTTTTAAAATTGATTGCAATTATTTCAGTACTGTATTCTGTGTCAGAGTCAAATATTGTCCTCTATTAAAAAGTGATGGACATAGTGACTTAGCATGTCTCTGACTAAATAAATTTATGTGCATTGTTGTGCAACTATTTCATTGTAGTAAATGCAATTCTAATGGAAAATATTGCCATACAGAAAATATTGTTTACTATATTGTAATCCTTTAGTTTATAAAAATTCAGGCTGAATGATTGCTAGTATGAAGTGCAAATAGGCTTAGACATAAGGAGGATGTAGTGTTAGGAAGAATGAAATGATGTTTTTCTTCAATTTTCTTCTTGATTGTGTAATGCACATTGTTTCACAGACAAACATATAAGCATTTCTATGGAGAAAAATGGAAAATATTTTTCCTTTTTCAGAGTAATAATAAGTTTAATTCAGAAAGTTTTGTTTTTGATTATGTATTACTGATTTAAACCCTTTTGTAACTAAAATAGCTTCATGTATTATCAGAAAGAACAACAATTCCTTGTATTTTTAAATTTTCGTAACCACATTAAGCAGCATATTGTGCCATAACAGAGATCCCATTTGGATTATTAGACTTTGTTTTATTTTGGGAGATAGTTTGCATGCATTTTTCCTCTATAATTCAAATAAAGTACAAATTCTAAGCTATGTTAATATTAACTTGTGCATTTAAAATAAGTGTATATTTTCATAGTTTCTATAGAATATATTTTAAAAATCAGTTGGTGGTTGAAAGGTTTCAGATGTTGTATAGTAACACATTTAATGACTTTCACTTACATTATTTAAATTCTTGGGCCATTGACATTTAATCTGAGATTCCATTATATTAAATTATTAGGTTCTCTCTACATGTGTTTTTCAAATACACCAGATGAATATAAACCACTTTATATGTTGGAATTTTTAATATTTAATTTTTTAAAACTTTTAAAGTTCAAATTAACTTGGTTAATCTTAACAGGAAATATTAACAGGCTGGAGTGTAAAGTGTTTAATTCTTAGAATTAAAATAAAGTTAAGCTTTATGAAGGGTTTTGGTTTTTGTTTTGCTTAAATTCTCTACTTTTAATTTCTGCTTGATACAAAAGTAAATTAAAGGATGCTTTAAATTTACAATAGTTAATTATAACAATCACAAAAGGCAGCTATGTTAAAAGACATCATAAATATATTCAATGCAATGTATATAAATAGCAATTATTTATAATTTATATATTAAATTTATTAATATAATTTAAATACTGCTTTGTGATCAACTTCTTAAATATCAATTTCTTTAGGTATATAATAACTGAAACTTCAAAAGAGGTACAAAATTCCCTTTCATAAATCTTTTACAGAAGCAAGCACAAAGTACCAGTTATAATATAAATTAGCAGGGACCGCCTTTGAAAGCATAATTGTTGCATCTTTAATGATATAGAGGGCAATTTTGCTTTAACTATGATGTTGGTGAAATCACAGCCAGTATCAATGTGTTTCCAGAGTTTATTATTCTCTGCAAAGCATATAATTCATTAATTTATTTAAAATAGAATGCTGCTTTCAATAATATTGCACACAAAATAAATTCTGAAGCATTTTTTAAAATCAAATTACATCTATTGAAATTACCTCATGGTAATATTGGGAAAGCATATACTGTATTTCACACATTCTAGTGATACCTTGTATGAACAGTAATTTCAGCTTAATTACCATTTTTCATTGAATATAGAATTATCCATAGATTATAGTTGGCTAATCTATTGTTGGCCTTAAATCTAGGATTATTTGTAATGCTCCAGCTATGAAAACATTACCTGTATTTTGTAGGCTTTTTCAATTGGAATAATAATCTCTGTTAAGCATTTTAATGACTTCTTCCATTCTGTCTTCATTAAAACTTTTGCTCAGATTCTTAAAAGAGATCAAATGTATATCTTAAAGTTATTGCTGCACTGAGTATTATTAACAATGTAAAATGGCTATCTATCCAAAGGCCTGTGCACAAGTTGTGCATTTATAGTGTTAGGAATGCAAATATATGTATTTGAAAATGTGTTTTAAATATGTTAATTTCCTCCTGATTTCAAAGCAACTGAAAAAAGGCCACAGCATTGATAGGAAGAAAAAGGCAGTATTAGTTCCATTAAACTGTTTCTCCTCCCAGTATTTTAAACATGAGATATCTTCCTAATTTTCCTTTTTATGAATGTTCAATATAGTTCTAGATTTCATTACTGTTATTAAAAGTTTTTAGTATACAATTGCTACAGCACTTTATCTTTTTTTAAATTTTAAATTTTTAAAAATAATTTTACAATTGGTTTAACATTATCACGTCCTAAAAGATTGTTAGCCCAACTAAATCTTCTAAACCAAGTAGCAAAGGAATCTCAAGTATGTATATTTCAGTTTATCATGAATGATATATCCAATTCATTCAGCATGGATAATTCCAGTTTTTATATATTAGTGTGATAAAATGCATAAACCTGTATAGCCATATATTAAATCCCCAAACAGGTCTTGCACAAAGAAAAGTTCAGCTGTTTGTTGAACAACAATTTTTCTCCACAAAATGAAAAGTCATGATGTAAGTTGCGCCTATGTGTGTAGAATGTGAAAATGCATGATCCATCAGTTTTGTTGCATTTGTAGTCTTCAATACTTTTTTAAAATCAAAATTGTAATCCTAAATTTTAGATTTTGTCCCAGTGGTTGCTGCATGTAAGCACTAATAAAATGCCACTGTGTACTCCAATCACTTGTGTCGTCATTATTTTAATATATTCAGTATATGCTACTGTCTACTCTGCCATACCAAATTAATAGCTAAAATGTATTCCATGCAATAAGATTTAAAAATTTCAATTAATTGGCCAATGCCTGGTAAACCTCTGCAACAGGGAAAGGCTGGGTACTGGACTCAGTGGTTCCTGAACAGCCTCTTTCTGAAGGTGGATCCTAGTTGGCACCATGATTGACAGACACACACACACACACATGAACCTCAATAGAAAAAGGCAAAAAACAACTGAATAAACATGGTTATATGCTCACATTAGTTGTTAAGAGTGGTAAAGTAGGCTCACTGTTATTGTATCAGTTACTTGTCCTGTGGTCTTGTTTAGGTGTTGACCTTACTTTTGGAGGCAAGTCATTTCAGTTGGCTGCTAAAATCACTTTGCATAATACTTTGCTGACAGAGAAGTGCCACAATCTTGACTCATCAGAATTTTGGGACTGACTTGGGCATTGCCCACCCATATTATTAGGATTCTCTTTGTATAGGTGACTTCCAAGGAAGTGGAGGTGAGGTCTTCTGCCATATATAAATCCTTTGGATCCCTGGCTTTTGTGAGGAGTGAATGGGGAAGTGACCACTTGTATCCATGAGATTGATAATCCATCTCTGTGTGAAGGGAGTTGCCTACAGTCAAGCAATAGATTATGATATATTCTCTAAAAATGACACCTCTAAATCCTTTGTTCCTAAATTACTATTGGCTAGTTTCCAAACTCCTTTGGGGACCCAGATAGAATTGATATACCTCTCTTGCTCCTCTTAGATCTCTTGTAGTTTTTTGATAGCATTGACCATCGTAATTTACTGCAGGGGTTGCCAACTTTTTGGACCTCAGGGACCACCAAACTCATAATTTTAAATTCTGGGACCATTAATATGAATTTTGAGTGACGGTGGCTTGCTGACATTGATGGGAGAGAGAAAGAGAGATCTGATCTAACCTCCATCCCTCCCTCTCTTCCTCTTCCTCTTCCTCTCTCTCTCTCTCTCTCTCTCTCTCTCTCTCTCTCTCTCTC